>KN493963.1:6116-19705 GCA_000787155.1 Scartelaos histophorus | reverse complement strand
AATAAATAAATAAATAAATACAACTTTAATTATAGAGCAAAGTATTGTAATTTCCTGTACAAAATAATAACATTTTGGCTGTAATATGCAAAAATGGAAAAACATTTTTTTTGCAGAAATTATAATAAGAAATATGGTTTTTATTTTTATTTATTTAAATTTTTTTGATTAGCTTTAATTAAACATTTGAGCATTTGATAAGTAAGTTCAGGTGCATAGGGTCGCCTCTCCACAGATCAGACCAGTCACTCGCCCTGGTCACTGTCTTCATAGAGGTGGAGAACTGTCTGGTCCAAAAACTCTCAACATTTAGTTAGAATTTGTAAAGGTTTATTCATGAGACTTGGCGGCACCATCTGCTCGTCTCCATGGAGATAAATGCCATACTGTGGGACATTCCAGGCTTTACATTTTGAGTTGATTGCCATTCCTTTTACCATCCTTTTCCAGGCTAAACTTAAGCTAACACGCCAGAAATGTGACACAGTGCAACTTTAAAGGGCTTTTATCACTCTATTTTCTGATCCACAGTCTGTTATAAAGTTGTTTCTTCATCACAGACTTGACTGGAGTTGTGTTTTGTTTCATTCACACATATTTAACACATAAACGCTGCATATTTTAGCTGATTTCTTCAGTCGCTGTCCCACCCTGTTATGTCATGTGCTGTTTTTTTCATTTAGATGTTTTAAGATGTGGAACTGCCCCATTTTTTACTGAACAAAAATGCAAAATGGAGCTGATAACTTGTTTTTTTCATTTAGATGTTTTAAGATGTGGAACTGCCCCATTTTTTACTGAACAAAAATGCAAAATGGAGCTGATAACTTATTTGAATGAAACAAAACGCAACTCCAGGTCTGTTTTTGATGAGGTTACGACATTATAACAGGACTTAAACCCCACAAGAGTCAGTTTTGTGTAATATAAAGCCTTTAATTCAGCGTAATCATAAGTCAGAGCTGCTTTTCTCTGGGTCATGTTTTGGCCGTGAGTTTCCATGGAGAATAGGAGGCTGGTTGTTTTTTTGTGGGGCCGTGTGCTGCCTGCAGAGCTGTGGGCCGGGGCTGCTTCTGTCTCATGCTTTGGGAGTGTCATCTGACTGAAAACAAAACACAGCCCAAGAGAAAAAACACTCAGATGACCCACTGTGGCGGAGACGTCATGGAGCTAACATGGCCGCCCCAGGCAAAGGGTTGAGGTCTGGTTTGTGTTTGAGTTCGAAGAAAAATGTGCCAAAAAGGTTTTGCCTTGGAGAAATATGTGCGCATGTATGTTTTTATAGATAGTTATTTATAAAGAAAAAGATGACATGTAAAGGAGTCATATTACACTATTTTCTAATGTTGACTCATGAAAACAGAGCTGCAGCTGCGTTTTGTTTCATTCACACATGTTTAACACAAAAAACTTGTCTAATGTTGCTGCTTTGCCTTGAGTGTTCCAGGATATGGCACTGAAGGGCTCATATTACGCTATTCTCTGATCTGTTATAATGTTGTTTTCTCATCACATCCATGCCTGGAGTTATGTTTTGTCTCATTCAAACTGAAAACACTCTGTTCCACTGTGTGATGTCATGTGGTAATACAGGAAGTGCTCCACTGTGTTTTTAAACTCCATGCACCTTTACATTTGGATCATTTATTTCAAGGTAAAAAGCGCACAGACATATAATACTGACTTAATTATTTCATCACAGCAATGACATTTTATATAGTTTAGTTAATTTATTTATGTACCGTATATTTGGGACTATAAGGTGCATCTAAAATCATGACATTTTCTCAAAAATCCACAGTGGCCTTATAATCCAGTGGCCTTATGTGTGACCTTTGGTTGTGTTTAACCTCCAACCGATTTGATGTTGTCCACATTAGTCTAATAACGTATTAGTGGGCGAGTCAGGAGGAGTAATATGTTGGCCACATATAGGGCGACTGTGCAACATACCGGTAGTTCTGCCGTGTGCTGTACAAGGACCCAAAATGCACCTGTTAAGAGACATGCACCATGCAGATTTCAGGTTTTGTATTTTAGTGTTAAAACTGAACAATGTTGAGAGGATCCGGGCATGTTTGATGCCCAAATCACCAACTGTTAAACTTGTATTTTTGTGTTAGCTACAACTGAGAGTTATTGTAAATGACCTGAGTAAAGTTCCATTTATCCGACACATGTTTTGTTTCTCTTATTGCGCCTTATAATCTGATGCTCCTTATGTGTGGACAATGACACAACTGACCTATTATTTGATACTGCGCCTTATAATCCAGTGACCTTTATAGCCCCAAAAATACGGTAAATATGATTTCTAGCTTAACTTAACTTAACCAACATGTAAAGAAATTGAGTAACAATTCCTCAGTAAATGAATGACTGGGTTTTTACGGGGGGAAGTACATTTTACGTTTTTCTAATACTGACAAATTGTCCCTGATATTACAGCAGTAAAATTGACTTAAAAAGCGCCCGTGCAAATTGTTAGAATTTTTTCTAGTAAATCTTACAGTGTATTTTTCAGTGTAGCTGTTAACTTGAAAACTACTGCGACACGCTGTTCCACACACACTGGAGCTGAACATTCTGAGGTTTGTGGAGATGTAGACAGACTAATAATGCAGGATTACTCAGTTATGTGTGAATGGAACAAAACACAACTCAAGTATGTTTGTGACGAGGGAACAGCATTTTCACATGGTTTAAAGCTCAAGAGTCCATTTTAATACAGTAGTAATAGAATTGTTAATAATTTGAGCAGCATTTTGGTAGATTTGAGTATTTTCCTCTGGTTTTCTTGCTATTTTGGTTTAGGTTGTTACTGTACAATGCTGCAATGTGCTGGTCCATGTTTTTCCAACTTGACAAGTGGAACACAGAAACTCAGAGAACATGTTACTCCAGCCCGAGCATCTCCGAGCATAAATGGGACGCAGCACAAGAAACTTTAAAATGCTCAAAGCCTCTTGAGGAGTTTCAAAATGAGAAGAGCTGCCATTGTTAAAGCTGCACTGTGGAAATTTTCTGGTTATCTGCTTCTTTCCATGGAGATATTGACTCAAATATTCCACTTTATGGCATTCCACTGATTTACCTGCACAGAGACAGTAAAAATCCAAGTTTTTAGGTCCACAAAAACCCATGTAATTGAATAAATGGAAGCTGGATATATTTAATGCCCTAATGGGACTTTCCATATCAAATTATAGCATCTCCATGGAAGCAAAGTAGCAGATCCTCCAACAGAAAAGTTACACAGTGCACATTCAATGGAAAAAAGTTCTCAAAATGTTGCATAATAACAGGAAGCTGAAATCCATGTATATTCAGAAACTTATATTCTTTTTCTGCACAGGTACCAGAGAAGCATTACTCTGGCGACGCACCCATTAGCTGGCAAACCCTGAAGCGAAGTTGGAGACTAAACCGGGTCTTGGCTCTACCAGGATCAAGTCCAAGTACCAAGAACCAAACTGGGACTAACTTGGATCTCCCTGCACCCAAAACCTTCACCAAAACCTCCAACGTACCACAAGAAAAGCCAGAACTTCTTCACAGGACAACATTTGCAGACCCTTCCAGAGATAATGCAGCATATAAAACACCACTGCAGAGAAATTTAAGCGTTCAGCCTCTCAAAGCTTCGCATATCGAGACCGCTTCTACCACGAAAACCTTAATTCCAGAAAATAAAGCCGGATTTTCTTCCATTACAATCTCTTCTAGGAAAGTTTGTAGGTCTTCCAGTCTTCCTCCAACTCCTTGCCCGAACCAAGACTCTATGGACTCAAACCCTCGACAAATCATGGTACAACGCAAGGCAACCATAGTTAAAGTCACGGAGCAAAGGGTGACGACCAGTCCGGTTCACAAAGGTCTAAACCAAACCTCGAGTCAAAGTCTGGATACGGTCGTCCACAGAAGAAAAGCGACAATCATCAAAGTGACAGAACATAGAGAAACCTACAGTCCTGCAAACGCTAATCGGAAGAACGAACACAGACATAGTTACACTGAAGGATTGTACAATGAAAATCGCATTCGGACGCAAGAAAATCACACAAAACCAAACTTAACACCTGTAGATTCAAAGCCGATTCACAAATCTACATTGAATCTTATGATAATGCCTCCTCCTGCAGCCGATTCCGAAATCCCAAACGTAACGCCAAAAAGACCCCAAAGACCGTCCAGTTGTTACGGAAATGTTTTTGGGAATTCTGCGGAAGTCGATGGTATAAAAGCGCAGCAGCTCACCAGGAAATTGAGTTTTGATTCGACGCAGGGGAACGGTTTTGGGAATCAGAATCGTGGAAAAGCGAATGGGGCGAATACATCAGGACAATCGAAAAACACAGATGGAGAGATGGTGCTGCCTCCTCTGACGCTCATCAAGACTCCTGGTAAGTCCTTTTATAAATGATTCATGTTTTTTTTTTTGCAAAATTCCTTTAATTATGTTATTAATATTTAAAATTCGAATTCATTGTGTAATAATGTCGTTAAAATAGAGCAGATTTTGCCATTAAAAATGTCTCGCCCAAGGACAAAACAACACTGGGCAGAATCTTATTATTATAATATCTCTCACCTTCTTGTTTCCATGGGGATAGTATTGTAAAAAGTAAAGAAAAAGCATTGTAATTGAGTAAGCTAGCCTCTCCACAGATCTAACCTGCAACTTTTTCAGTCTAAAGGCCCATTTTACACCATTTTCTGTGTGTTATAATGTTTCCTCATCAAAAACATAGTTGTGTTTTGTTTCATTCACATGTTTTCTGTTCATTTTTATCCTGAGTTCTTCTCTCAGACTATTTAGGCTGAGTTCTTCTCTCAAACACTCCGTTCCACCGTGTGATGTCATGCGGTGTGATGTCATATAGGAAGTGCTCCACTGTGTTTTTAAACTACACAATTTTAACAGATTAAGTAAATGGTAGCTGTTTCTTTTTATTTAGCTTCCCATTTGCTACTGAGAAATGAGTGCTCCACTGTGTTTTTAAATGACACAATTTCAACAGAACTACTTTTTTTAGCTCCCCATTAGCTACTGAGAAACAGCAACGATTCTTCCTGGCGTCCATGTCAGGCTATAAATGCTTTTATTTTGACATTTTTTCCCAATAGACAAGATGTACATGCATCATATTAACTACAATAATGAAACCAAAACAACAAAAACAGAAAAAAAAAATAATAGTAACTCGGTCAAAATGTAAATGTCACTGATTCCTGAGTAGAAATGGGCCCACACGCCATAGGAAAGTAGTCGGGGCTTTTGGCTCGTGCTGTACGTGGAGCGTGTAATTAGTGGAGCTGTTTTAAGAATATTTATTGCGTTAAATCTGCCCTAATGTGTTTGTGGGAAGTGGATTCAAGGCAATGTGTGGAGTTGGTGACACCTAAAGTTCATATATTGTTCCGTCTATATCAGATTGTCACTGCTACTTGATTCTTGCACTTTATTCTTTAGTTATTTTATTTTTTATCCCTAGTGTGATGTTATTTGAATGTTGTAGGACAATAGCTAAGTGCAATATATGATCAGGGTTGGTAGTGCAACAACCCCCTTAGCACTCGCATTTTTACCATATAAAACTCAACGCACTTTGAGTATTATTAGCACAACATGTTTATAAAAGTTCATTTGTTAGTAGTTATCCGTGTACTAAAAAAAGATCAATTTTAAACGTCTAGAATATTAAATAAAGATGTAAATTTTGTCACGTTGAAAACCGAAGAGGACCTAAAATGCAGGACTGCTCAACAAATCTTTAATAACAAACCAAACGAAATACAAACCAAATCCAAAAATCAAAACTGACGAAGACAATGACAATGGACCAAAAAGGGCAGAGGAGAACACCTGGTTTATATGAAGGTGTTAGGGCGGGGGAAACAATCAACAGGCAGGAAGTAAAACCCAAAACTACAAACGAACAGGACAAATTTCAAAATGGGAGTGGATCTCTCCTTCACTGTGGTTCTCCTCGAGGTTTCTCTGTTTTTTTCCCACTGGGTTTTTTTTTCCAAGTTTTTTCTTGCCGGAGAAGGAGGGTCTAAGGACAGGAGATGCTGGGAATTATCCATTACAGGAGATGCTGGGACAATTATCCATTTGCTGCTTGTTGTTGGACATTCTGTATTTTTGAATTATGACATCTCTGTTTGCTAAATTAACAATTTTGTGAAGCCCACCGAGATAACTGTTGTGATTTTTGGCTATACAAAAATAAATTGAATTTAATTGAAAATAAAACACCACAGGTAAACTATACTAAAACGAATAAGACACACCAAAATATGCAAAAAAGATTAAACAAAACATGAACCATGACAAATTTTTCATATCACATTGCTCTTGTCCTTTTTATGTCAGAACAAATCTTGTATGAGAAGTTAATAAAGGGGACCCTAACCACTCATTAACTTAAAAATGACAGATTCATGACATCGCAAGGTGGAACAGACCATAACAGACTTATAATAAAAGTTACTCAAACGGGAAAAAACACAACTCCAAGCATGTTTTTGAGGAGGTACCAACATCAAAAAATGACTTTAAACTCACAAGAATCCGCTTTGTATCTAACAGGACTTTGATGTTGAAGGCAATAACACGAAAAGTTGCACAGTGCATCTTTAATCAAAGCTGTCGAGATATTTTCTCATTCTCGTCTGAACTGGGTCACGTCCTACATAGATTTTGTTCCTGTGCATTAGTCAGTTGCATCCTTGTCACTACTTTTGAGAGGTTGTCTAAATATATTCTTGTTTTTGTTTATCTCTTCCCTTTGTGGACGTATTATGCATCTGTTATTTTCCTGACCTCGTCCTCCTGACACTGTCTCGGCTTTGATCTGCCGTGGGAGACGTCACAAGACTGAACTGAGAGTCTGAGTCTGTCTACGTTAGTAATTGACACTAGAATCCTTTTTGCGTTGCACCCCATTCACACACACAGACATTTTGTTCATCTCCCACTTGACATGTATAATATATCAAGCTAAAAAGACTAGACTATATTGAGCTAATGTTGGATTAAAGTCCCTATCGAGACCCGGCAGTCACTTGACCGTTTTTGTTTTACCAGAAATCATTTTAGACATTTTAGACCCGTATTGCATTCCAGATGGTCAATTTACACCTCTAAAATAATGTGGCGCACTGCCGGATTTAAAATATTCAGACATTTACTACTACTTCGAGGTGGTAAAGGATTTTCCAAGGAACGAGGAGTACAGTGACTGTGTGAACCCAGCCCCCTTCCCGACAGAAACGCCTCCTCTTTATGCAAAAACCTTTACAGCCGCTGCACTGTCGGTTCGGCTGCTGCTCTTCTCTTTTACTATTATCACTACAACGGCATTCAGAGTTATAATGAAGTCGTGAGCGGGAGAATAAATCTTGCATATTACGTTAGATTTACATTTTTATCCTAGAAAATACGTTCTCTCCTCATCGCTGCACATGACTTGTAAATACAACTAACAAACGACTAATACAACAAGCAGCGGCAAACAGAATTTTTCTTTGCATTTAAAGTCACATTTTCAGATACAGGATTTGGCATTTGTGTCCTGAAAAACGTCTGTCAAGCTCTTGGAAATAAAGTACGTTTACCAATGATGAGCAGAAGTTTCCTGTCCAGAGGTAATTTAGCTCCAGCGCGTCAGTCTTTAGACCCTCGTCTGCTTCAGTGACGCCATCGCTGGAATGAATCTCCTAGAATCTCCTTCGTTTGGCTTTGCTCCTTTTCCTCTTCTCTTCTCCTTTCAGCAACCTCATAAACGGACTTTCTTTTGCGGTGCACTGGTTGTGGATTCTTGTCATTGCAACAAACTTTGTGCAAACTACAGCTCGAAAAATCCGCTAAGAACCGCCGCATTGGTTTAGTAAACAGCGTCTTGCTTCTGTGGAGTGTGTAACAGCCGAACGTAAACTACAAAATCCCAGTGCGGTAGCCTCGTTTTCTGTTGACTGATGTTTCTCTGGCCCCGCCATGTCCAGAGTTGATTGATTTTCATTCTTTTTGCTTTGGTCATCGTAATTAAAAGGCTGCTACATGTTTATAATGCATCACTGACAGAAAAATCCTCTATATAAGCTTTAATCAACTTATCCTCTCAGTGCACTGGATCGTGTTCGAAGACTTACAAGAGTCTAGACGTATTTCAATCGGTTCCATGTCGCTTTTGACAACCGGAACTAAACCAGGACTTAACCAGGACTAAACCAGTGTCATTAGTCATTAGCGTGTCATTTGCAGATTATACATATATACCGTATAACTTTGATTTATCAACACTTTTCCAGCATGTGTCTTCATATGGAAATGAAGGAAATGTCTCGAAAGGGTCGCTATAGTGTTAGAAGTGGATCAGTTGAGCTTTGATTTGTGTTAGAATGTTGTTACCTACTCAAATACCTGGAGTTGTTTTATTTCTTTCACATGTTTAAGTAATCCTGCATTAATGGTCTGTCTATATCTCCAAAGCTCAAAATGCTCTGTTCCACCTTGTGATGTCACAAAGCAGTAGTTTTCAAGCCAACAGCTCATTTTACTTGTAAAGACCGACAATTCCAATGCATAAACCACATTATAAATAGGGCCTGACCGATATATCGATCGGTCGTTATTACTGCCTGATATGGGTACTTGGACACACTATCAGCCTAAATCTTGCTGATAGTCCACGTGGGTATTTTGAATCTCATTACAAAGCTTAGACACTCTGTATTATGTCCATTTAATCCAATTTAGACAGATAAATGTCCAAATATGTGGCGCCGCATCAGTATTTATCAATAGAGTAACTGTGTCTCTGATGCCGTATTGCCCCTGAATGCACCGCAAAAATGTCATTAGGTCGACCTCCTGTCTTTAAATATGACGCAAAGAGGCGAAATAACTGTAAATGTCGCGAAACAAACCCAACTTAAAATCTAATAGACTCACTCAGATCCAAGTCTCATGACCTGTTGAAGATTTATAGTAAATTTTAACGTCACTAAATCCATCAGCTGTTTATATCAGATATCTTCACTGTGGTTCTCCTCGAGGTTTCTTGTTTTTTTCCCACTGAGTTTTTCCTTGCTGAAGAAGGAGGGTCTAAGGACAGGAGATGCTGGGACAATTATCCATTTGCCTGCTTGTTGTTGGACATTCTGCATTTTTGAATTATTAATGAATTATTAATTATTATTATTTATTTGTTTTCCTTATTCTGCTTCATTCTCTGACATCTGTTTGCTAATTTAACAATTTTGTGAAGCCCGCCGAGATAACTGTTATGATTTTGGGCTCTACAAAAATAAATTGAATTGAATTGATGTTATATCTGTATCATATGGGCAGTTGTATATTGAAATAAATTGGGCAAAAGATAACAAATATAGACCAAAAAACTAAATATGATATTGGTTATGAGGGAAACGAGTTGTCCAGATGATGCACTTGGTCTTCATAGTCAATTTACTCCAATATATTTAAAAAAGAGCTCAGAAGCAGGTTACACTTTCTTTAGAATTGCCCACAGTATGGCGTTAAACTCATCTATTGCCATGGAAATGAGCCCACAAAGCCTCCACGCCAAGTTACGGGCCCGATCTGTGGAGAGGCGAGCTCATTTACTGTGGGGAGGCATGTTTTTTGCGGTATTTTTGAGCAGCAAAATCGCACGTGTAGTTGTGTACATGCAGCGTCGATGAGTTTAACGTCATACTGTGAAACCTTTCAGGCAAACCCATAGTATCTCCATGGAAACAACCCCTAAAGTCTTAAATTTACTACATTTATTCATCCCTATCTTCCATTTGGCTCTACAGGCTTGTGATATTGGCCATAAACACATCATCGTAGTATTAGTACAGTTACTTTGCCGTCTGTGCGTACTACAGATATTATAGTAAATGTTTAAATAATGAAACACACCCGTTGGTTAGTTACAGCATAGACTTTTAAAATAGCCATCAGTGCTTTAGGATACTGTGTGTAATTTGCATTCAAACACTGTGAGGAGACCTTTATCAGGCTGCTCCATATTTGATTTCCTCCAGTTTCTATGTGTGAAATTATTCATTATTCTTTAATCTAATTCATTAAGAGTTTCATCAATTAATTACAGAGGCCCAGGGCTCCATCAGTTATTCAGCTTTGATACGGTCCACTCATCGCTGTGAGAAGTGTAACAGGTCACAGAGTACAGCAGGAGAAAGATTGGTTTTTAATAAGGCTGTGGACAATAAAAAAGTACATGCATTAAAGATGCTGTAACTAATTGTACTGTGTAAAAACAACAGTTTGTACTGGTCCAGTTATTCCACACTTACCTTATGCATTATTCACCACGATGAGTTTGTGCACGGGTTTCACAATCAGAGACCAAAGCTAGCAGGAACTAACATGCTAAACAAGCACTTCCTGATTAAAGGACAATAAATCATCTACAGATGCAGCAGGTTGGAGTTCAAACCTTAGAAAAGACAAATGATCCACTGGGGACTAATAAAACCACTTTAGACACAAAATGCTTTGATTATGTGGATCAAATGCAGTATTGCCCATTGAGGACGATCCACACTCCCTGCAGATGTGAAGCTAACTTTAGGCACTACTCTGTCTGAAGCTCGTTTACTCGGGTTAGACTTTAACATGAGCAGTGCTGTAATTTCAACTGAAGAAATGTTTTTATTACATCGACTGAATCACAATTTTGTATTTTTAGATCTAAAATTCTCTCAAACGTAACATAATTATGAGTATCCGATCAGATTTGGTGTTAGTTTGGGGGTTACACATTCAGAAACGCCGTCTCTCTTTCCTCACGCTTTCTGTCTCTGATCTGCTGACCCGGACGTAAAAACTGACCAATCAGATTGTCCCTTTGCAGTTGATTGACAGGCAGATTGGCTTAGTCCCGCCCCCAGGCTGACTGCAGACTGTTTGTTTCAGAGGGACTATCTCGAGCTTATTCTCACTTTTGACGGAGTTTGAAAGAGACAATGATACAAGATGCTTTCATTTGGATTTTATTTTTGGACAAATCAGATTATTTTTCAAAGGGGAGCAGTTTGTAATGAAACGTTCAGAAGACGATTAACAAAGGATTTCTTGTCACATGGACCTCACGGGATAGACGCTGCTTTTCCAACATAACGCTATTTAGACACTGACATCTTATTGTCGGAGTAGTGACTGTGAACATTATTTTTCAAGTGTCCCGAGTGTACTTCAACTACAACTACTATTTATTATTATATTATACACACAAAGGATATCAGAATGTCCTAACTAAGCCGTGGGAAACGGTCAAGCATATTTTTAAAAAGAGCATAGTCCAGCCTTGAGGTAAATATCTCATCTAAACCAGAAGCTGCATGGGCCCTTTGTGCTTCATTCTGTCATGTAGACGATCTGTGGAGAAGATCATACAGCCTAAATAAAACCAATCAAGGTTGCAATTTGGACACTCCACCGATCCCTACAGAACAGATAAAAAACTTGGCCTGCGACTCCGTGGTAGGACAAAAAAGGAGATATGGCTGATAGAAGAACAGGGCTGTAGGCAAATGATTAGACCTAAGGATGTCTCTTACACAGGCTAATTGTATTTGGAAAAAAATATCAGGAATGTTTTAATCATGGAAATCCAGAAGAAAAAATATATGACGTGTCGAAAACTGATACTAAAAATGTTGGAAAAGCAGCAGGTCTAAACAGAGGCCTGTGGTAATACCAGCTCGTCTAAACAGAAGGATGTCGTAATGAAGCGATGGTGGAACATTTATATATGTAAATATGGGCAGCGAACTGTTCACCAGCTGTGAAGTGCAGAATGTGCAGCTCAAAGACACAAGGGCACAAGAGGAACTGCTGGAGTCTGTGAAATGAGCTGTTTCTTTTATTAACCATGGAGAACAGGTCAGGTCAGCTAAGGAGCTAACAGAGGAGCTGGATATGGACATCTGAGTTCCTACAGGCTTTTTACATCATATGTGGCAGCAAATGGGGCAAAATATCTTCAGAGGAAAAACTTTGATCGAATTAAAACAAGAGACTGATGGACTGAGTGAAATGAGCGGTTTGCTTTTCCCATGTCCAAGGAGGCTGTGCAAGAAGAACTTCCAGAGGAAATACTTGGAGGTAAAGGAGCAGTGTGTCCCAGTCGGAAACACCAGAGCAGAGTGAGAACGAGTATATTGTGTAACTGCATGATCAAATATGGCAGAAGATCTTCTAGAGGAAGCACTTCGAGGGAAAGGACCATTTCATCATCAACAGAAACACCAGAGCAGAGAAAGAGCCTTTCCTGGTGTGGTCACCTGACTACCCCTGACCAGTCTTCCTGTTAAACTGCACTGAGACCTTTGACTGAGACGTGCAGTGGAAATCCTGCAGCAGCATCAGCTCAAATTGTTTTGCTGCAGCTCAACTTGAATTTCCTTTGAGATCAACATCTGTCTATATATGAGCTTTATTTTAACACAGTTTGACCAGTAAGAACAGACTTAATTCACACTTCACCCGGTGACATGATTTGTGTTTTTAAACACGTCGCACACATAAAACGACAGTGACGAGCCTAGCTAGCTTTAGCCAACAGGTTTTCAGTTTGTCTCTCACCTTTTTGATGAAAAACCACATGAACAGAACAGACTGAACTCTTGGACTGATCAGACTCCTGAAAATGTGTTTCTGCGTCATTCTATGGCAACTCCGACATATTCTACCATTAGAATTACCACAAATGTAAAAGTTTGGACTATGGAAATGTCATCTTGAGTTGCATTGGAAAGACTTACATTTATTTTGAGCGGAAAAGCTGAACGACTTTGAGGAAATATGTATTTTTTATTGTGACGTGTCCAATATTGAATGTGTTACGAATATTTACAAGCTTCATTTCATTATTATTAGTGTGAATTGTCTGTGTGTGATTAATGTTGTTACTGTTTGCTTATTTTTTTTCTTTTTTTTCTTTGTCTCTATATGTTTGTTTTGGTAATACTTTAATAAAAAAATAAAATAAAACTCCCGTAGCTGTAGAACACTCCCAGCGTGATATCAGTAGAGGATCTTAAAGCCCATTGTCTGAAGTCGTTGGCCTTTGAATCCCGGACGCCCTTTACTTTAAACACCTTCACATTCCCATAAAAGTGCACAATAAAACTGATCATAAGTGTGTTTCAGATTGTGACCAAACTCCAGAGGACGTCCTGGCTCTGAACGCCGCGGCCATTATCGCAAACATCAAACTGCAGAGACAATTCAGCAAAAAGAAAACACCGAACGGAAAATCTGAAAACCACTCGGCTCCGTCACCACAGGAGAACTGCGGTAATGGCGACGGCTAAAGATCCTAAATTATGCAGAAATTACTCTCTAAAATTGTGTTACTTCATTTAAAACTTACCAGAGTTGTGTTTTGTTTTGTGTATTAATAGTCTGTCTACATCTATAATGCTTAAAAAAGAAAAAAAAAATAGACTAATATATCTATTTTTTATTTTTATATATTTTTTGCAGAATAATTAAGTTTAAAATAAATCCCAATTTTCAGATATTATCATAAAATTCACAGACAAAA
>KN493962.1:5838-22805 GCA_000787155.1 Scartelaos histophorus | reverse complement strand
TTTTTTTTGTTTTTTTGTTTTTTTTAAGACTAAAACACCTGGAATTGACCAAATTTCTTTCCATGTTACACTATGGAACATCAGCCATAGAGACAAACAGGTGTCAGACCCTACATGAGAAAAGCTACACAAATAATTCATAAAACTAAGCATAACTCCAGGATACAATATTATAATATGGGAAAATTTTGAAATTTGAATTTGAATGGAGCCAATTAGCAAATTTCATTTAGCGGCAAACTTTGAAGTACCTCAAACAGCAAAATCTCCTCTTATTTTGCATAAAAACCACTAACCTTAGTTCAGATCTGTACAAACATCCTCTGAAATGTGACTCTTGTATTTTAGTTCATTAGTTTATTTCAGGTTTTGTCAATTCTTCTAAATGTGTTTTGGTAGCTCAGCTGAGTCTTCCTCCAATGTAAACATCATCGATAAAGCGGTCAGATGAAAACTGCCGCTGTGACCTTGAGCAAGACACTTAACTCACCTCAAAAAATGTGACCACGACCATTTCAAATTTGAACAGAATATTATTATTAGTAAAACACACGTCGTAAATCTTATCGGACTTGTTCCAAAATCAAAATTGAATGTTTTCCCAAATTGTTCAGCTCTTTTTTCATTCACTGCCTTATAGTTGGGCGAGTATTTTCAGCAAGCAGAGATGGAGGGCTATTACTGTCCTCTCCTGATCGCTAATTAGCACCTCGCGTTGTTTTGAAGTCAACGTTTGTTAGTGTGTTTACCTCGTCCTGAATTGATCCAGTTAGATTCAGTTAGCTGTGGGTAGATTTAAGAGGCCAAAGCGGATTAGACAAGGCGTCGTGCCCAGTTGCTTAACCTCATCTGGTAAATGATCTACTCAGAAGCACATTGTATCATGACAGAAGTTAGAAAGAACTAACCCCACTTTGTAAAAATCTATTTATACTGGCCTAGAAACAACAGGCACGGTGTTAGCTAACAAGTTACACCACAACATGCTTTTAGTTCAAGGTGGAATAGTAAGGCTGAGGTTAGCAGGTTCACCTCACAGAAAGAACATCCAATTCCCAAACCATGTGGAGCCTTTTATCTTTCAAAAAAGTGTGCAAAAGACAAAACAGATCCACACTGCAGTTCAGTGATCTTGCTTTTCACAGAACTGCAGTACGGATCTGTTTTTCTTTTGTGTAAATTTTGTCTTTGGACCCAGCGCATAGTTGCAACTTTTATTGGATCATGAGTTATAATGGTGTCGCCTCATCAAAAACAAAAAAAAAACATACCCGGAGTTGCATTTTGCTTAGTTAATCCGAAAAACATACCCGGAGTTGTATTTTGTTTAATTAATCCATTCATCCAAAGTTGCATTCTCTGTCAAAGTTGTTTTATTGCATTTTAGATAAAACTCCAGACTTTTGTGCAGTTTTTAAGCCCATAAACCATCACCAGACTCATTCGGCAATCAACACATGACTGTATTAGCATAGTATTCACGGAGGATAAGGGCTTCAGCTGCTTAAATTCTCGTTATTGATTCTCATTGTGCCGATCTCATGTACCTTACACATTACAAGCATCCTAATTATTCACCACAATGAGTTTATAAGTGCTTTTCATTGCTCTGAATCAATTAGCATACAACTATTTACAACATCTCGCATGCTGACATAGCGTGCACTTCCTGATTATCAGACAATAAAATGTTTTTTATAGATGCAGACAGTACACAGAGGATTTATTTTGACCTTATTTTGAGCTGCTTATACAATCTGTACTGGGGCAAGACAAAATTAGCTCAAATACATTGGGAAAAAAATCAAATAGAGGAACTTTAAATCTTCTCACTGGAAAGTACCTGTTGCCAGTGCATTAGCCCACCACTAACTTCTCTTTTTACGAGCTGCAGTTGTTTTGACCCATTTTTCTGCAGGGGCCTTCAGCTTTTTTATAGGACTTGGCTAAATATAACAATTTGAACTACTTTGAAAGGGAAATAAAAAGCAGCTGTGCTCTGGGTGGCATGGGCTCATTTAAATCCCAGATAATACACGTGGAAATCCATCAATGATAAGGATAGTTACATTTTGAGGAAAGCAGGACTTGACAAGAACTAAACCAGGTCTAAAGGCTGCCAGACACTGCAGGATATTTTGGTCTTAAATTATTTTTTATTAAACATGTGCCTACAGTAAAGCCTTTCACTTTGAGTTTGTTAAATGTTCAAAAGATCAGAGTACTGCACTTCCACAGTAGTTTAGTTTTGCAAGCTAAAAATGTGTTATTATTATTTCCGAAATGTGGTGCAGTAGTTCAGATACATGATTTTTAATGCACAGAAAGTTCACAATAAAGTCACAGGAAGTAAAGTCGCTATTGCTAATCTGCAGCTTCACCTCGATCCATGCGCTGTGTGGGTGTAAACAGACACAAGTGACCAACTACTCTGGCCTTTTAGCTTTTAACGAACTTTTAAAGAACGCCTCAAACTGGACTCACAGCTCTGTTTGGTGCACTGGGCGTCATTATTTAATGAGCACAAATTCTATGGATAATGTGGATGAGATGCTGTAGCATAAATGCACAATTTACAGAAAAAAAAAAACACCAGGATCATGAAATGCAGGTTAATACGAACATTTTAAGATCAAAAAGACGAAGTTCACAGCAGCAGTTACAGAGAGAGGCGACACAATTTCAGTGTCAAGTCAATTGAGTGTGTTAAGGCTGCCACACACTGCAGGAGAATTTGCCTGAATTTGGCTTTGATTTCTTCATCCTGAGTTCAGGGAGGTGTGACCCAACTTTGTGTGTTCATTCGCTGATGTTTAATAGTTACAATCTGACAGAGCAGCTCAGAGTCACACTGACACCACCTCCCTAAACTCAGAGAGAAGCAAACTGCAACCAACATTCGGCAAATTCTCCTGCAGTGTAAGGGGGCCTTAAGTGAGGAAAAACTGGGGCTATATCAGAATTAAACCAGGTCTAAAGAGGGACTAACCCAAGACCAAACCGCCAGCCCAAGCTACAAGACTTCAGTAGGTCTATCGCAGACCTAACGCAGGCATATATTAAGACTAAACCAGTACTGAGGGAAAACTTGGGCTATATCAGGACTAAACCAGGTCTAAAATGGGACTACATGAAGACCAAACTGCTTTTCCAAATTACAACCACACTTCAGTAAGTTTAACGCAAATCTAAACCAGGACTAGACTAGAACAAACCAGGATTAAGTAAAGAAAAACTTGGGATATATCAGAAGTAAACCAGGTCTAAAGTGGGTCTAAATCAAAACCAAACTGCCAGTCCAAACAGCAAGACTTCAGTAGGTCTAACTCATATCTAACCTAGGACTAGTATATACATGGGGATTATTCAAGGACTAAAAAATAGGTCTACACCAGGCCCAGCCCAGATCTTCTAAACCAGTTCAAACAACAAACTTACTTAAGCCTAACCTAGATTCAAACAATGACTTATCTAAAAGCCTAGAATTAAACCAGGTCACAGGACAAAAGCAAAACAAAAGACAAAGGTCTAAACTAGGTCTCAGTCAAGACCACAACTAGCAATTATGATTAACATTACTGATTCATCTGGCAATTTTTCTTTTGATTAATTGATTAGTTGTATAGAGTTTGAAAGGCCGGAGAAGTCTTGAAAAAGCATTTCTTTATAACCACCTTTCATTAACTTCATATTTTTTCGGTTATCTCCTTTCAGGTAAAACATTGCTGAGTATCTTGAAAAGGCTTATACAAGTGTTGTGTATTAATGTCTTCAGAGTACAAAATTGGTTGTTCATTAAAATGTTACGTTTCCTGAGTCACTTACAGTAATTCCTGCTCAGTCTGAGTCATAAAACCTCTGCTCTTGGCTTTTGTATATTCTGGAGTATGACAAGTAAAGCAGTTGTTTACTAAATTAGCCGACATGTATTTGACAACAGGAATCTATTAGTCAAATCAATTAAACTAGGACTAGGGCTTAAAAAAGGACTATAAAACCAGACTAACTACGCATTACAGTATAATTATCTGACTTTGTATGTCACCTGCTTGTCTCCATGGAGAAGATGCCAAGAATGTTCCACAGTAGCTGATAAACATATCCATCTATGGAGACAAGTAGGTCAGGTCACAAGGCCAAGATAAAGGTCAGATCTATGGAGAGATAACCCTGTGCACAGGAAGATTGCATGTTTTACAAGGTATTTTTGAGCAATAAAAACTCTTCTAATGATATATTGTGGAACGTTCTAGGCAAAGCAATATCGTGGAGACAGACTGGTAGTGGACCTCTTATCACAAAAGTTATATTGTGCACCTTTATGGACTTTATAACCACATTTAAGACCAGTGTGAGATGAAGAAACCAAGTCTAAACTAGGTCTTAACCAGGACTAAACCAGTACTTGGTCTCATTGTACCAGTAATAATACCTCCACCATCATTTGAAAACCACCACTTAACTTTTTAAAACACAATATATATGTAATAGAGTTTTTTGGCATATGAATTCATTTTGTTCTCATTCCAAATTTGCCCCCCTTTTTTTGTCCTAACTACAATGCCCCATGCGAGCCGTGTGCTATATGTGTGCGTTGCTCAGAGGCACGTTGGCGTTATATATCTCCGTTTCACAGCACACTCCCTCCTTTCAGATCATGGACCCCCGCTGTGCAGCCAAATATCAGAGAGGCTGCCCGCTGTTCCCAAGCTACAAACAACAAAACAGAGCCATAGGAGCGAGCATACATATGTATATTTCAATGACGAGGAGTGTGTGAGGGCCCATGGCTGCTCTGTGCTCACACATCAACCCAAAACCTGCTATTCCCAGTTCATATGACGTCATGATCCATCTGCGGCGAGTGTGAGGCGTGGCCGGATAAATACCGTAGAATGGACTAAGGGACGTAACTTGGTCTACTTGGGATTTTCCATCATAAACCATTCAACTTGCATTTCTTGCTTTGTGGATCTGGAGAAGGCTTTCCCTTGTGGTGTCCTGTAGGGGGCGCTCTGGGAGTCTGGGGTCCAGGCCCTTTGTGAGGGAGTAAGTGAGTGAGGGAACGTGGGATTGACAGGTGGATCGGTGCAGTGTCTGCGGTGATGAGGCCTCAGTATCAGACAGCTGTGGTGAAGAAGGAGCTTGATTTACTAGTGAATCCACATTCCTGCCTACGGTCATGAGCTTTGAGTAATGATTAAAAGGACAAAGCGGCTGATAGAAGAGGTCAAAATAAGGGTGGCCAGGTACTTTCTGCTCTTTTATAGAGCCCTGGAAGAGCTGGAGGAAGTGTCTGGGGTGGGGATGTCTGGGAGTCCCTGCTCAGACAGCTGCCTCCACAAACTGGCTCAGATGCACCTTGAAATATACAAATGTACTGCACTGTCCCTGTCAGATAAATGAATAAATAAAGAAATACATAAGTTGCTGATTTATAGCAGACAATAAAGATGTGATTTATTACCTTGACATGTTTTGTCTTCATCGAAAGCATCTCCTGACATGACGTGTCTTGTTTTCACAAGTGTGCTTGTCGTTCACTTGCTTTACTTTACTTGTATTACATTGTTAATGACTTTAGGAAGGGCATCTGACATACTGAACGCAGTGCTAACTCATCGCTGGTCATACTAACCAAAAAAGGAAAAAAAAAAAGGGTACTGTTTATAGATTAAATATTTTGCCTCCTCTCTACTCTTCAGATATCTTTTGCTCTTTCAAGTTGAAATAAATGAATTTTAAAAGGTACTTGCATAACGCTGCTGTCTCCGTGGTAACAGAAGTATAAACAGAGGCTTTCGTCTCTGTCCTCTTTTGGGTTTTATAAGAGATGTCAAGACCAGAATGTCAGAACTGTCCTGTTGGTTTTAAACAAAGAGAGAGCTCAATAAAAGACAAACAGCCCTGCATTCAGAAAGCAGAATGAGCCCTTCATGAATCTCTCATTTGAGTTGCCAGGTTCAATGCTGAAATCCAGTTGCTTTAAACCTGAAATGCCTCTCTCTGTTCTGAATGGTCAGTACCTAAAGCCCAGAACCAGCAGCCAGGTGCTAGTGCAGCGTCTGCAGCTCAGGGAGGGAATTCTGGGGGTTCTGAGCTTTCACATGAAGCATGTCCTGTCAATATACTGAGAATGAGAAAAACTTGTAAGTGTGCTCTGTCTGCAGGTTTAGGCACTGGCGACACAGGCTCAGTTGTGATTGTAATATCTTTTCTGATTGCAGTATCTTTTTAACAGTAAGAGCTCAGGTAACACACAGTTCTTTTATTAGGTCTAGCCCAAAGGAGAACTAACCCAGTTTCAAGGACAGACCAAATTCATGATTAAAGCAAAAGCACGATAAAACTATGAATCTAAACTGGCCTAACCCCTGGGCTCTGCTCCTGACAGGTTTAACCCGCAAGCGACATTGAAGGATGAGGTTAAACACAGAGGACAAATTTCCTTTTTATGAACAAAGTCAACCAAATGATCATTGTAGATGACCAGTCAAAAGTCTGGCCACACCCGTCTGTGTACACTGGGGCATGAATATGTGTGTGTGGATGGGTGTGTGTTAATGGGCCGCTTGTGGTAAACCTCTTTGAGTACATGGAAAAGTGCTGTATAAAAATCTCAACATTATCAAAAAAAAATAAATAAAATAATAATAATAAATAAAAGATAGAATGAGAGGGTGTGTCCAAACTTTTGAGTGACAGTGAATAAAAATGTGTATAATTCTGTGCAAAACGTGATTCCAGTGTCCTTGGGCATAAACAGACTTGCGTAAAACATGGTGCGAAGGTTAAAGTCAGTCCAGGTTGGTCCTCACATGCTGTTATATGTTATTGCTGTGTGAACATTTACCTATGTTTTCTATAAGTAAACTTTTATCATTTACACAGGGGCGACTCAGCTATAGTACATATTAGCTAAAGTCTCAAAGTCCTTTACAAATGTCCTGAAGCTGCATATTGTCCGCGGATAGTAAAAAAAAATGCATATTTAAAGGTGCGATATGGAACTTTTCTGGTAGAGGAGCTGCCATTTGCTTGTCCCCATGGAGATGTTATTCATGGGCATCGAACATAAAGTTTCCCTTCTGACTTCTGAAGCATTTGCTATAGATTTGCCCTCGTCACCTGTTGTTATATCAATATATCAAATGAAAATGTTATTGATACTTCGCAGTGACTCTGGTGGTGTTCTACATGCATCTTGGTCGAATATTTGTAAGACACCACGGTAACAATGTGCACATTACCACAAAAAATAACCTTTCAGATCTGAAATCTCATGAACAAATACAAAATGTTCATGGTTATGCTATTTCGTGACTGTAATTTTACGTGAGAGACTTATTTAACAAGACAAATCAGCTCATCTGTTTTTCAGCTAAATCAATTTTTTTTCTTGTCAGATTGCATTAAAAAAAAAAAAAAAAAAAAAAAAAAAAGATAAGATTGAATTTTGGATAGGGAAATGTCATTCCAAAATCCTTAAAATCAGGAAGAAAAAATAGCCCTGAATGCATTTATCTCCATGGAGACTAACCAGGCCAAGCTGCAGGTCAGATCTACGGAGAGGTGACCCTTCCTTATAATAACAGTGCAAAGTATTACTGGGCAATGGAAACACATGTAACATCATGAGTTTCAGGTAAAAAAAAAACATCACAGCTCATCAGAAAAGTTACACAGCTCCAGGCCACAAAGATTATAGGTTCAAACAGACACTGGACCAGGTCTAAACCAAGACTTCCTGGGCCTATACCAAGACTACTGTATCAGAGTGGCAGTATTTGACTAATGCATGTTTGGAGGTTCCTAAATCCCGCAGACTTCCAGTAATCCTGCCTTCAGTAGGAATGTAGAGTCTGGGCCAAACCTGGACTTACAAGCACTAAAATGGCATTAAGCTTTTACACGATTAGAGCAGATTTCCTCACCTATGTAATCGTCAACAGGTTTGTCCAATCACGCAGCACGTTTTAGGAAAGGCTTTCCAAACATGGCTTTTTCTACTAATAAGATTGTTTTATGGCACTCTACAAGACTTAAAACATAAAAGTTTGTCTGAGCAAATATCAGGATCCAGTGTTTGTAAAATGGAGTAAATGAAAGAGTAAAGAGGAGAGATGGTCGTGTTCACGGTAGAGTTAACAAACCCGCTCGCCGCCACGTTCCAAACAGGAAGTCACCATCTCCGGATCTCTCGTTAGCGCGCTTCCGGCTCCATGGAATCTGGCTTCAATTCAATTTGCACTGGAAAAACATCATCCCTCTCCATAACGGCTCCTGTCAGGCTCATCATTTTGGTTTTAAAATGTTTATATTAACCTCCTCAACATGGTTCTGATGTTTTTTCAATTTCCATTCCTAATATGGAAAATCTGACTTCACACTCCCTTAGTTCACTTCTTTATACAGTTTTTGATGGTCACAGAGATTGTTCGCAGACTCAGAGACTCACTTTGGTGTTCTAAACCGATTTTAGACCCATCGGACTTGATTTAGGATGCATGTATAATTTATGTAAAGGTATATGGAACTTGAAGTAAGGAGTCTGCCACCTTCCTGTCTCTATGACAGTATAACTGGACTGGCTGGAATGTTCCAGTGTGTGATATTTGAACAAATCCAGGAAGGTTAATGTCAAGCAGACAAGCAGGTAATTGGCCCTTGATTGAAAAAGTACTGCAATCATCAAGTATCTATTAATGTTATGAAACTGTTAGAATATTGATCCAACTTTGTGGTTTCTGATGCAGATGTTGAGCTCAAACACATCTGTTGTGTTGATCTGAAAAGCCCAGCTTTAGTGAGCCAGGTTCACTTAAGTCCCTGTTATTGAAGGGAAAGTCCCCAATCGACGGCCTTTAGTCAAGGCTTGGTACCATGACGCTTAATAAATAAAACATGATAAATGTGTATCTGTGAGGCTAATCTTGATTTAACCAACAATAAAATGTGACTTTAAGAGGCCCAGTAAAAGAGATTTCTTCATCCAATAACAGCAGCTCAAGCTGTTAATATGGATGCACTTCTGGTAAGAATGACTTCTTAAAGAGTAACTGTAACATCTGATTTATAATTGTAGTGTTGAGTGTTTAAAAGGACAAAACATTTTAAATAATGCACAAAATGAACGGTTCCTAATGTGAATTGTTGGAAGTTTTTAAAAGAATCAAATCTTTTTTTTGTCTAATTGTTATGTATTTTTATAATTAACACTGAATCAACACAAGAATCAGCAGAGGAATAGAGTCGGCAGTCGCAGCACGACTGAGAGCCTTCTGGACTAAAACATATTTGTTTTAACACTTTGTTTTTTAATTATTAATATTGTTGTGCAACATTTTCTTGAAATTAATCGTGTTTACACACTCCCACTGTCATGTTGAACTGTTTTAAATAAATCTGAGCCGTGGTCATTTCTCTCTGTGATTAGTGTGTAGAGAAAAAGAGTTCTCACATTAGCCTCTTTCATATAAGTAACAATAGTGAAAAACAGCCTTTTGAGCGGCTCTTTGAAATGAAACATCCAAAAGATTCGGATTCCATCAAAGAAACCAAAGTCCAGCAGTGCAGAACGCAAATGTTCAAATCATTTAATATTCATAAACATAAAGCTTGTATAAAACTTGTAGACTTACCAAACATCTTACTCAACTAATCGTGCTGTTACTTAAATAACTTACTTATTACTACTTATTAATTAATTATTACTAGCAAGTAAATATAAGTAGTAACTTCATGGCCACCCTTTGCTCAACATGGCAGCAGAACCAACAGCCTCCTCAGCCTCTCCATCTTCTCTTTACTTCCACCAGTGTCACCCAAGGAGAACATGTTTTTTCTTACATTTATCATTTTAATGCAGTTTCCCAAACCCAGTATGAGGATTAGCCTGGACTGCACAGGAAAACACACTGCACACTGAGTGGGAACTGAACCTGCAACTTTCTACCATGTTATAAAGCTTTTAGGTTTTATCCCTACATGTTTGAGTCATTTCTCCTGGGCCAGATTCAAAACATGATACAAAACAATAGACTACAACTTCACAAACCTGATGCGATGTGCAGTAGTTTCCCTAGAGGATAAATTCAAATAAATAGTATTGTTTCTAGCAAATATAGCATTAGCAATAAAAGCCAACATGGTGATCTAAATATGTATATGTGTTTGCAGTTAACACACCACAGGAGTATAAAAAGTGAAATATTGCTTCTTCTTTTTCTTTCCTCTTTGTTGTTATAATATACTGTGATGCGTGATGCTACTGTGTCCAAGTAATTTCCCTTGTCGATCAATAAAGTCTGTCTACGTTTAAATGTAATTCTAGCCACTATTCTGCTATTTTATGCTGTACTTTTTCTGTAACATTTATGAACCTTTTTTTACGCAACATGAATGTCACAAGAAATGTCATACCCTGGCACCACTGTTTGCTGTATTGATCTGGGAGTCTGTATAAGGACACACACACTACGGACATGGGCTCCCAGACATACTCGGCCCCAGTGATCTTTGGGTAAACCAGACGACGGGTGAACTGAGCTCACGGAGAAGAGACATTCAATTATGCACATTTGCATTTAAAGGTGCACTGTGTAACTTCTGGTTGGGGGTTTGTCATCTGCTTGTGTCGTCGCTCTGCCTGGAATGTTCCACAGTGTGACATTAAACAGCTTGACCTTACATTTATTCAATTGCAGGTGGTTTTACTGCTCAAAAATACCTAGAAAAACAGGCATTCTGACTGTGAGCGGGGTCGCCTCTCCTCAGATCTGACCTGTAACTTGGTCTGGTTTGGTCTCCTTGAAAATAGGAAGGTTCAATACCACAATACCATACTGTGAAATATTCCAGGCAAAGCAAATCATTGGAGATGGAGATAAGCATTTCATGGAACCTCCAGCAGAAAAGTTACACAATGCACCTATAACTGAGCAGTTACAGAGTCAAGGGTCATAAAAAATACAAACACTACAAGTGTGTTCTGTCGCTGATTGACAATTTATGATTTCGCCCACACGCACAAGACAGTGTTCTAATTAGAGTCTTGTTTTTATCACAAGCTTTGGAGTAGTTTTGTTCTAAAATGCCCCTCTCGTCATGTTCATGTACGCACACCCCTGTGGGCCCGTGTACGCTCACGTCTACCATAGTTTTCTGTGCGTTCCTTTGTTCTTTTGCCCCCATTGCACAGCTGACCCGTGTCTTTCTTCAGCGCCCTCTATCCCACATCAGTGCTGCTGATCTCCTCTCTACCCTGATCATACCTGCTCCCTCCTGCCCCGGGCTGAACATCTGCTCCCACCTGTACCGAGTCTCACCTGAGCTACAGTTTCCACTGCTGCTCCTGCTGATCACTCACATCGTCGTCTCACAGGTGTTCACTGCATTTGGTCCCACACAGCTCCAAGAATTATGAAATACATTTATTGTCATATCAGTGTTTCTGATTTGACCACTTCGTGCACAGACATAGATTAAACCATTAACACAGGATCAGCGCTCGTGGTGGCACCATGAGCAGGAGCCTGCAGACACACACTTCAGGACACAATGAGCAGATTTGTACAGATCCAGATCAAACCAAACTATAGAGCAGAGCAGAGCCCATACAGGAAGTGGGTGTGGGGCTGTGCTCTGCTGCGGGGCATCCAGACGAACATGTGAACGTTATGATGCATTTATCATATATTTAAAAATAAAAGAAGGCTTTTTATCTTGAATACATATGAGGCATTTATCATATATTTAAAAATAAAAGAAGGCTTTTTATGCCTTGAATACGTTACATGTAAAGTTTTTGAGTTAACTACTGCAATTCACTGATGGCCACACACCAAACCTTCAGTCTGCTCCACTCCACCCGATATTCAGGCACACCTCTTCTTCAGAGCTCCACACCCCACACGTACTCATGTAAAGCCCAGAGGCAAGACACAACCCATAATGTTTCCTCAACAGAAACATACCTTGAGGGTGTTTTTGTTTCATTCACAAAAGTTTTTAAAAATCCTTAAAACTTCTTCTCTCCAACAGAAAACACTCTGTTCCACTACGTGACCACCAGTGTGTTTTAAACTCCATTCACCTTCACTAGAATCACTGGGATAATTCCAATCTGTACTGAACTAAAGGAAACTGTTAACTTGAAAACTACCACTACATGACATCACAAGGTGGAACAGAGCATTTTGAGCTTTGAAGATGTAGACAGAGTTACTCAAACATGTGGGAATGAAACAAAACACAACTCCAGGTCTGTTTTGAGGAGATAACACTATAACATGACTTGAAGCTCAAAAGAATCAATTTTGTATAATATAGGACCCTGAAGTGAATCATACTTGGCCATTTGATGGATCAACAGTGTGACGAGATGATTGATTAGAGAGAACACAGGCTCAGGCAAAAAGCTGATAGAAACTGAAAAGAATCATTTTTCACCCAACGTGGACTTGATCTGGTGACAAACCCACAGATCATATAAAGACGTGGACTAAGGAAGTGTGACATTACCCATAGTGTTCAGCTCAGGTCAAATGAAACTCTTGGGGTTAACAGTTACGGGGTGAATTTGGAGCCAGTTCCATATGAGGAGCAGGTATGAATTTACAGACAAAATAGTGAAATAAAAACATCAAGTAGAACGGGTCAATATGAACATTTAAAGACCAAAATGACGCAACTCACTGCAGCAAGTACAGAGAGAGGAGTGACAATTTTTTAATGTTAAGATCAGGAACGACCCATGTTCACTTCCTGTTTGGAACGTAGAGATTAGTCTATGGACAAACCACTGTATTTCTAGATATGAGGACAAAATACAGCTAGCAACTGCTGTTTCCTGTTTACTGATACACAGTACTCTTGTTAAGACTATAATTATTATAAATTAAGTAGTATAATAAGTCTAACAGTAGTCATTACAGAAAGAGGGATTAAAAAACACTGTTGTGTCCTTGGGCAAGACATTTCATTCTACCATGCCTGTGTTTGAATGTGACGTGTGGCGGATTGGTGGCTCAAATATTGTAACACTTTAAGAGAATTGTTCAGTTTGCAGATTACAGGCCAATCATATTTAACACAGATGGGCTCAGGTAAAAAGAAAAAGCAGATTTTTGTCATAATACAGCGAGTTCTAGGCCCCGGTTACTAATGATCCAGCTGAACATTTGTGAATCCAGCTTTTGGGTATTTCATGGCAAAGTAGAGCGTAACCAACAGGGGAATCTGACCCTCACCCCCCCATATGGGAGCATGACATCATCCCATTCTCCAATCTGAAAACCATCAGCTAATGAGGCAATGAAAGAGTATTTTTGGGGCAGGTGAATACCACAAGTGCGGCTCAAACGCGTCATCAGTGAGTGGGTTTCAGTTTCCGCGCAGAATTTCGAAGAACCATTAGTTTTTATTACGTCTGTGTTTTTGTGTCGGGGGGAAAGCAGTTTTAGCGCATTCTTCTTTTACAGAGCTGTAAAAATACAAACGCATTAGTCCTGAGACGGAGGGGCCGCGTAAAAACACTGCAACAACCCGTTACCATAGCAACCAATGTTTTAATTTATTTAGCTCAAACTCTAGCTTGCTATTCCACATTGCACAGCTGAAATGATGTGTATGTGTGGATTAAAAATGTCTAAATTAACACTTTATGATGTTAAATAAAACAAACTCCATGATCTGAAGCTTTAAAGAAAACATATTCTTTTGTCTGCTATATAACCAGTTATTTTGCTCATTTTAAATCACAATATTGATCTAAAACAACTTAATAAAAAAGAATAAAAGAGAGAGAGTAGAAAGGGCGTTTATGCAGGGGTGGGGGTGTAATGATGGGGAGCAATGAAGTCTTGATTGCAGGAGAATAAAGATTACCCAAACATGCATGAATCACTCTAAATACTAAAATGAGAAGGGGAAACAATTACGAGATGATTGAAATCTCCCTCAAAGCTGATTTTGGAGAGGGGGCATTATGGTAAATCAACTTTTTGGAGCATTTTACCATGTGATAATGTTGTTCCCTCATTAGAAACATGCCTGAAGAGGTTTTAGATGTCATCCACGCATGTTTGAGTAATTTAGTGATTTCCCCTGGGCCCTACTCAGCCCTTTTTACCATTACAGTACAATTGTGTCCAATGCTCAGCCCACAAGCTACCGCACAGCAAGTTTCCATAAACATACAAAAAGCATGATGCAGAATAATACTCTACAACTTCACAAACCTGATGCGATGTGCTATAGTCTGACAATAAGCTTCGAAACCAAATAGAGGAAAGAGAGCACTGTTTTCGGCGAATACTGCGTTTTCAACACAATAAAAGATAACCTGGTGATCTAAACTTGTTAAGAGTCAGCAGTTAATAGCCCAGATTAGCGTAATACCTCCTTTTGGTGTGAATAATGAAAGAAAAGACTCTTAATAGCTGATTAAACAGGTTCCAAAAGCTTCTAAACTACAATGAGCAGAGCCAAGACGGCGACTTACTGAAGCCAGGATACTTTTGTTCAAGTGGGATTACACCACAATAAGAATCAAAAAAATGAAGTTACACAACTGTATAACTGTTTTGGAACACTGCACAAAAGCAAAGTACAGGTAATATTTGTTTTTCATTACAATATTACATAAACAAGTACAACAGGGTCAAAGTCCATTTTCGAGGAATTTTATATAAACTAATCAAGTGTCATAGGGCACGTTGACTTGGTGTTGTGTGTCGTAGCTAAAACGCTCCAGTATGAAGCGTTTTAGCGATTTTGGTGCGTTGGAACTGGACTGAGTAGTCCCTGCGCCCTCTGCTGGCAACACTGTGGAGCGAAGCAGTTCAAATGAGGTTAAAATCAGTAGCTGCTACCTTTAAATTGGTTGTTAGACAATTAGACATGCAGTATCTGATTTTACAATCCATTATTGATTAACTAATTCGTTTGATTTACAACACTCATTTACAACACTGGCCCCTCCAAACCTCCACTAGTCACTCATTCACACGCTAATGAATTCAGTACATACTATACAGAGAGGGGGAAGAGGCCTTTCTGAGTGCTGGAGAAAGTACTCAATAGTGTTAGTTAAGTCAAAGAACTTATAAGAAAAGTAAAGAAATACCTAAGTAAAGTATCATATGAAAAAAATCTGCTTAAGTAAAAGTATTTGCCACAGATTTTCACGTTTTATAAAGCTTAAAATGTAATGATTTTAATAATGATTTTTGCTGAATTTTGTTCAACAGAAACACTTGAATCTATCTTTTTTCTAGTTGTTTTTATTTGTATATATTAATTAGCACAAACTACTATTACTACTACTATGATAGGAAATACTTTTACTTTTCAGTGTGGTTTAAAAATGTAGTGGAGGAGAAAGTGGAGATGCATGCACTCAAATATAGTAAAGTAAGTAAAAACTATCCACAAATGTACTTAAGTAAAGTACAAATACCTAAAATGTATAGTACTACTAAATGCTTTACTACTTTTATTTGGTTGTGTTCCACCACTGCTAAAGATACACCGAGAGTATCCTGCATGGAGCTGGGGTTGAGTTACTGCTGGCTCTGTTTACTATAAACAGACATGAATCGGAACTATTCCCACTTGTGCAGGTATTGATGCTGAAAAGTCACATTTACATTTTCCTGAAAAGCTTTAGAAAGATTTTAGTATAGTAAAGTAAAGTATAAGTATAAGAGCATGAAAACTTGTATACTCCCATGGTGCACTATGGAACCTACCTGGATACAGATATAACACGCTATAATATAAGAGGAAGTACTATGATTTAATGTTGAAAATGATATTCTATTGTCTAAAAATAAGGTGAATTTTTTTATCATTATGGTATCGGTATTGCTTATCGAGTCCTGAGTATCAATATATTGTCAATCTTATCAACAAACTATCTAATGTCCATCACTCATTTGTCTGTACCTGCACTTTTACTTTGATTTTACTGCATTTTTTCACAGATCTCATGTGTAAAATGGCCGATTGGCGTCTCCTGTCGTGTCTTGACTCAAAAGTTTAATGCCGTACTTCGGAATATTGGAGGTAAAGCAATAACATTTCCATGGAGACAGAAGTACCTGCTGTCAGGCCCTCTACCAGGAGCTTTACAGTTTGCCTTTAAGTCTGTGTTTTGACTGTATATCTATACAGTCTTGTGGACAGTGACAACAGCAGCTGCACTTGGCCTTTATGGAGGAGTGGGTTGTGTGTTTTTATGTTACACATCGCACATATCGCACCTCATTAAATCTAGTTTGAGGAAAAACATTAACTATGGTGATTATTTCGAATTGAAAATAAAGGGCTTAAACAGTCAAATGCCAGGAACGTGTCTATCCATAGGTTTCAGTGTGATGAAAAGTTAGGAGCGTTGTCATAGCGATTAACAATTCAAATGTATAGAGAATGCAAAAGAAAGTGCATTATGTGAAACTTTTCTGTTGGAGGGTCGGTCAAACACTTTTTGTCTTGGAGATGTTATTGCTGTGTCTGGAATGTGGTGTTAAATCTTTATGTCATGGAGAGTAAACCAGACAGACTAAGTTACAGGTCAGATCTGTGGAGAGGCGATGTCGCTCACATTTACATTTTCCTGAAAAGCTTTAGAATGATTTTGAACAAGTATAAGAGCACAAAAACTTGTATACTCCCATGGTGCATTATATAACTTACCTGCCTGTTTTTCTCAGTATTTTTGAGCTATAAAACCACCTGTAGTGGAATAAATGTAGAGCTGTTTAATCACACTGTGGGGAACATTACAGCCAGAGTAATGACATATCCATAGAAACAAAAAAAAAAAAAAAAACTGAAAAGTTACATAGTTTACCTTTAACTTCAAGGCAAAAACATATTTAAAATTTTACTGAAATAATGTTTTGGGCGTATGCAATGATGACAATGTAAAGACACTAAATAAAAAAAAAAAAAGTCTATAAATT
>KN493961.1:0-10163 GCA_000787155.1 Scartelaos histophorus | reverse complement strand
TAACACGAAACAAAGTCATGCAGTGTACGCGAGGCTTAAAGGTGCACTACGCAACTTTTCTGGCGGTGGGTCGAGATCTACTTGTCTCCATGGAGATGTTATTGGTTTGTCTAAAATATTCCAGTATGACATGTCAATTACAGGTGGTTTTAGAGCTCAAAAATACTCAGAAAAACAGACTCGCCTCTACAGATCTGACCTGTGACTTGGGTCTGGTTTGGTCTCCATGGAGACAGAAAGGTTTAATGCCATACTGTGGAACATTCCCGACAAAGCAATAACATCTCCATGGAGAAATTAATTTGACAGATTAATTTGGCCCTCCACCAGAAAAGTTACACAATGCACCTTTAGATTAACTCTAAATGGCCTCAGCTCTTACATCACTGCAAATACGAAATGTTCCATTCAATAAAGAGCTTCACACACATTAGCTTCAGCAGCTACTCAAAGCCAGACGGTTATGCAACAAGACAATGTCGTCTTTTTGATCATACATTTTCAGCTCAGACTGACCTTGTTTGGCTGTTGTGCCTATTGGACCCAGACAGATGAGTTCTATGGTTTTAAAAGTGACTTTAAAAACAGCGTTTGCTGTAAAGAGTCACGACGCGCTCACGTCTGCAGTGCACTGTCCACGTGATCAGGGTCTGGAGCCACTGTGCTCAAACTGGGACAAGAATTAAATTAATTTAAAAAAAAATTGAACATACACAATAGGCTCTATTTGCCTGCTTATTTAACCAGACAATCTTTTCTACCTTCTGTTTGACTCCAGAAGAGTCTGGAATCAGGCCACAGAGCCGCCCAATCACAGCCGCTAATTCGTAGCATATGTCTCTAAAATTCTCGTAACATTTAGAACAAAATACATCACTTTTTTACCTGAGATAAATGAGAGTTTGGTGCTTCAGTTTCTGTTGTTTTTCCTTCTTTTTATTACATAAGCAGCTACGTTTGTTTTGTTTTTGACGCAAATTGATCAGTTCACGGCAAAAAGGGGCGTCTATGGGGCAGCAGCGTACAGGCCTTAACCTTACAGTTTGAAAATAGTTGTGTAGCTAATACTGGTAATCTGCATTGTCCCCATTCAAATAAACAATTAAATATATTAATAAATGAGCGCTTGATTACCACACACCAACATATTTCAAACTTTGCCCTTCAACTGCATCAAACTGAAGCCCTAGGTCTGAGCAGAGCACGAAAAACTCAAGAGAAACTAAGAAAACCAACTCATTATCGGAGTGTAACGGGTCAAATGTATTGAGCAGTGGACAGAAACAGTATGAGACAGTAAATATGTGACGCAACACTTGATAACAGCTCACCAGCCAAAATAGCATCAATAAAAAATATATTTGTATTACCATATTTTCTGCATTTTATTTCTACTTGTACGAATGCATTTATAGAATTTTGCTTTATTTGACACCAGTTTCTTGCTATATTTGCTACTTATTTTCAATTTATTATCACCTTATGCTCTTGTTTTGTCCAAATAATTTCCCTTATCGATGAATAAAGTCTATAAAGCAGTAACTGATCAACCAGCTTCCCATTATTGCTGTGATAGTGCGTAGCTATTTCAAAGTGTCGCCGTTCCAAAGTTGCTCGACAAGATCAAAGTTTTAGTTTTTTTGTTTTTAGACAGTTTGTTTTTGCATAATGACAGTGCGTAATCCATCGTCCAGATCTGACCCACGGCGAAAGATCGATTTAATTCCGCAACTAGTCAAAAGTTTTAAGAGTTCTGGTGGACATTGCCTGAAGGGAGGAGCTAACTACCCTGAAACTACTGCACAAACTGTAAATAAAGCAGCTCTGTTCAGTTTCAGGAGTAGTTTCAGTTCATTTAAGCTCCTTTTTTGTCCTTTTATCCAGTTGACACAATTGAATTTTGCTTGGCAGAGCTTCATGTTCTTCCAGCGTGGTCCTCGACACTTCTGATTGTCTTCGAAATGTAACGACGTGAATCCGGCGACGTGAATTTTCCTCCAGGGTGTAAAACTTTGTACAGCTCAACAGAAAATCCTCGGTTTGATTTCGCTGTCGATAAACGTCCCGGGAAAAAAATCGTTAAGAGAAGTCAAGGACAGGACTTCCTCTCACTTACGTTACACCATTTTACAATCGATTATATCATGTTTCCTTATCAAAAACATACCTGGAGTTGTGTTTTGTTTCATTCGCACGTTTAACGCACAAACCCTCCATATATTTTCACTAGATTTTGATAATTTCAGCCCTAGAATTGCCAATCTTTACTGAACTAAACTAGAAAGTAGCGTTTTTGAGTTTTGGAGAGTTGTTTTTGATGAGGTAACCACATTATAGCAGGTCTTAAAGCTCAAAAGAGTCCATTTTGTGTAATGTCAGATCATTCCTGTCACTCTGAAACTGAATAAATGTACCTTCTTACTAACATTTACTTTCAAATAATGATTATGTACATTTTTAAACCGATATATAGCACACATGAACATTGGATCTTTGCTTGCATTGCCGGTTTTGCTATCGCGTCAATCCAAAGTTTGATGAAACATTGTTAACACATCGTTAGGGGTAGGAGATATTGACAAAAATGTAATATATGTGCTAAAATGAGCCTTGGTCGAGGTTCAAGTTTCGCTCTAAACGTGAACGGAGCATAAGATTATCCACCAAAGTGCAGAAATGGTAAATGGTCGAATTTTTATACAGCGGTTTTCCACCTTCAAGACCCTCAAAGCTCTTTACGACAAGGAAACACTCACCCATTCACACACCGATGTACGCAGACAGTGGGAGCGAAGTGGGATAAGTGTCTTGCCCGAGGACACAACAACCGCATTCACCCGTGGGAGCTGGATTCAAACCGCCAACCTTCAGATCAGTGGAGAAACGCTCGACCAACTGAGCTACGGTCGCCTTGTTTGCGAGATTACGCTAGATATTTGTGTTTTGAATTTCAATTGATTCTTTTCAGTTGGTGTTGTGGGTATTGCTCGGGGGGTGTGATGCTAACAGTAGGGACTGTGCTGTCTGATGCTTTGTCACCCATGTTAGACTTTAATCTGTGCTTTATTTTAACATAATCTAACCAGAAAGACTAAATTATTGCATTACTACTTGAACTCTGACAAGCAAAACTACTCTTAAATTAGCTGTTTATTAAGGCATTAGACCAGAGCCCACTAATACTTGACAAATGCTATTTTTTTAATTGGGACAACAGAGTCAAATATGCAGATTTCATTTTGGTTTACAAGCTTTTAATAATCTTGCTCCTCCTTTTCTAAATCACACATGAGCGGCTCTAGAGGTGTTTAGTTTGAAAAGTGCTTTTGGACAGATCTTTTTTGCTTCTGGAGCAGGTCAAAGTCTTTAACTCTTTAACTCTAGACTTCAAATGAACTGAAATGAATTGTATGTACAGTGAGTGTGCAGGTGTTGTGTACTTTTGTGTGATTGTTGCTGTACTTTTCCTCGTCCTGCAGATGATTTGACATCAACTTGCCGAGGGATTGAAGATGGAAATTAGCCACGCTGCTTTAATCTTTACATATTTACATTTACATTTGAAGAATAAGACTCCTAAACCGAACTCCTAAACAGGACTACGAACGCTCTTATTAATCACAGGCTCCTGCTGTTTCAATCCATTGTGTATTTTTTCTTGAGCTTTTAGAGAAGATAAACTTGTATGCTGATGTGAGCATCGTGTCGCCATGGTAACCGCTGAACATTCCGCCACTAGTCATACATGCAGTACACGCCCGGTGTGAATGTCACTGCAAAGTACCAATTGTTTTTATTCTAGACTCATTTTGCACATCTCCAGAACAACTGTCAGAATATCCATTTTGCGAATATCTCTTCCACCCCTACATCCCACTGTGAAAACTCTTTTAGCATCTTTTCTTTATCCAAAATGAAGATAATTTTGCTGTTGTGGATGTTTTATATTCCACTTTTAGCATCAAATTATTCAAAATCCACCAGGTTCTGAAATTTTCCAAGGTCCAATCGACCATCTTCACCCAAAGATCTGCTGACTTGGCTCAGTCTGGTGGTTATAGTCCGGACACACCTTCTGGACCAGTCTGTAGTCCGTTCCAGTGAAGGCGATGAAGATACAAATGACCTTAAAAGGTTTCGCGCAGATCCACGCCGCTTGCGATTGCGTATTTTCCGAGTAACAAGTCTGCCCGGGATCATAGAGACATGGTTTCGTTTTCTTGGACCTGTTCGTTCTTTGATACTCGATCCGACAGTTCAACTCTGTAACCACCATCACATCTTTCTGTTCCATCGGAGGCATGCTTGTGGATTGTGGAGTGCTTGCAACTGTTGAAAGCACATCTGGAATCAAAACCGAATTCTTGGTTGGAGATTCGTTTAGCACCTCCCAACCTACGGCTTTCGATGGCGGGACTATGCTGACGGAAATGTTGCCCAGTCGCGAGGAGTTGTGCCGGAAGTACACGCTAAAAGTCCCGTTGATGTGGTCCACGATTTTTCCGGTCACCAAAAGACTGAATTTGAGAGTTTTAACGTTGAAGTAAAAATCACCCCATCCCAGGATCTTCTTGGCCTTCTGCGAGGTCTTTGTTGGAGGTTTGGTCTTGGGCGGGGGAGGAGGCGGCGGAGGGTGGCGGTACAGGTACTGGTCCTGAGCCTGGGAGAAGTTCTGGGGCCAGCCGTAGGGGCCCATCGAGCCATAAGCGGGGGTCTTCTGCTTGGTGGAGATGATCTGGAGGTCTTTGGAGATGTGCTTGGCTTTGACAGAGGAGCTGCTGTCGTCCCTCCACGGTGGGCTCTGGACTATCACGGGTTTGGAGACTTCAGGGACCTGTGAGAAGAAGAAGAAGAAGAAGAATGTCACAAGCAATTAATAAAAATAATTGGGTTACACATTAAAATAACTGTAAAATAATTAACCTTAATGAAGCATGAAGAGAGAGAAGACTGCAGAATGAAAACCTTTCAGGCGTACGCAGCTAAACAGAAGCCTGGATTTAAACAGAGTCAGAGTCTGTTTCACATGTTCAGACTGTTCCAGGTTTTAGCTGCATAAAACTGAAACAGTGACGTTTAGTCCTGATTCTGGGCCCCAGCAGGAGGTCGGTCCCTGAGCTCCTCACAGTGCAGATGGTTCATGTGGCACTAACAAGAGAGACTTGTGCATGAGCAGAGCTGCTGTAAAGTTTATTCTCTGAGCCACAGGGGGCAGTGCAGAGACCAGAGACACATGTGTTTGTCCTGCTCGGTTCAAGTCAAGACCCGAGCTTCACCGTTCTGTATCATACTGTATTAATGCTAAATCTGGTTGAACATTATGTGATCAGGTTCTCTTTTCAGACCAAGGTTTGCTTTGCAGTTTCGACTCCTGTCTCACAGTCACGAGATGTTGCTGTGACATGTCCAATCAGCTGATTTCCACAAGTATTGCCGCTGTCTTCAGGACGACAGTGGAATCTGCAGTCTGACTTCCTCAGGACAGTATCTCAGGTATGTGAGCGTAAAATCACAGTAAACTGTATAAATCAGCTGACCAGACGACCGCAGGGAGCAGTGGAAACTTTCAGGTATGAAAACAACCTCTTGGTCTGAAAATAGAACCGTATAACATAAATTATCAGAAGATCAAATGAACCTGGGCTGCTTGAGTATTTCTACCTCGCATATCCGGTCTGATACGTCACCAGTATAGAAGATAATTTGTTTCATCATATTTTGAATTTTAAACGCCACTGAATTTCTCACTTTGAATTTTTTAAATCTGAAAAAAGATAAATTCTGAATTATTTTTATTCAGAATTTTAGTTGCTGAAATTTTAAGCTCACTTTTTCAGTATGTTTCAAATTCATGTCACCTTTAGATATTCACTGCGTATTTCCAAGCCCTGAATTTTCCAGCAAAGATCCAAGATGTGAAGACAGAAGCAATCGATCCAGAGTGAGTGAGGAGGACAGAGGCTGTTTCCTATTGGTCGTTCTCATCTGGGGGCGGGGTTTGAGGTTTGGATGAGGCTAATCCTGACCAATCAGATCGCTTCACTGCACCACTTCCTGTTTGTTACTAAATCAGATCGATTCAATTTGGATCGATTGCTTCTGCCTTGGCATCTTGGATCATTCCTGCGAATTTTTTTACTGCGAATTTTACACTCTGAATTTTGACTGTTGAATTTGAGGACTCGAAAATATCTATGCCTAAGGTGAAATTTTAATTTTGAATTTGAAACACTTTGAAAATGTACAATGAAAATGCACGTAAATTTCAGCAATTAAAATTCAAATAATTCAAACGTGTTTTTTCAGAGTTACAAAAATTCAAAGTGAGAAATTCAACTGTGTTTCAAATTCAAAATCTGATGAAACAAATGATCATACACCAGGCTCTTTGTCGCATCATGTCAAATGAAGGAGCTCAGTGATCACTTATCATTTTTAAATGGCATTTCTCTCAAACTCTCACCTCAGATTAACAGAATTTAGTGCTTCACTCATTGATTCCTCTGAAATATACACAGTTTTTCAGTATTCTGTGATTTTTTTTTTTCTTTCTTCTGTCCTTGAAAGCAGCCATATTTGTTTTAATACAGGCTGTGGGTGGCAGTTGATTCACTCGTCAATCATCCACATTGAAACTCTGGTAGATTTTCTTTTCTGGATCTCAGGCAAACACTGCAGGTCCTTTGAAATGTTTAGGGTTAGGTAAAACTTTTACGGCATGAGAAGCGTACGTTTTACAAACATTTTAAGAACAAAATGACAAGACTGCAGAAAGAGATGTGACAGTTTTTCAGTGTAAAGTCAATTGGAGTCAATAGAGCTGGAAGTGCGCCCATGTTCACTTCCTATTTGCACCACGGCGGGCGGCTATGTCCATTTATATATACAGTTTAGAGCCTTAACTAATTTCCCCAGAGCTGATCAATGTTCTTACAACTATCTCAAACTTCTTCCAAGCGTCAGAACCTCATTCCACATAAAAGCGTCTCCTCGCGCTGTATCGATTAGCCATGTCTTCAATCAAGGTCGAGAAGTGTCCGTTACTGCGCCGGACACTTTGTGCAGAGACAAATTAAAATGTGAGCGTGCGTTTCACAGTCCTTGCCTGGAGCTGTGACCTGTTTATTGATTCCATTGTCATTCCCTGAACCAGACATCAGATTATAATTATTTGAATCGATTAAGTATAACCTTGTAAAAGAAGCTACAGTGGGACAGTCCTTCACTCACAGAGGGCTTCATGTCTTCTGTGAGACTGAACTAACTTCCTGATCGAAAATTAACCTACTACTTTCAAAATTAAACATTATCAATGAGTTTTTTTACATTTTCAACCTTAAATGGATAATTTTACATTATTTTTCCTCATCACAAACAGACCTGCACCTTCACTAGAATCATTTGGATGATTTAAATCCCAGAATTGCTGAAGATCTCGACCAAACTCAAGGTAAACGGAAGATTTTAACTACCACTTCATGACATCACAAGGTGGAAGAGAGCATTATGAGCACTGAAGGCATTTTGGTTTAGCCCTGTTTTTAGTCCTTGTGTAGACCAGGTTTAGTCCTCGTTTAGACCTTGTTTGGATCTGGTTTAGTCTTGTTTTCAGTCCTGGTTTAGACCCTGCTTAGACCTGGTTTAGTCCTTGTTTAGACCTTGTTTGGACCTGGTTTAGTCTTGTTTTCAGGCCTGGTTTAGACCCTGCTTAGACCAGGTTTAGTCCTTGTTTAGACCTTGTTTGGACCTGGTTCAGTCTTGTTTTCAGCCCTGGTTTAGACCCTGCTTAGACCCAGGTTTAGTCCTTGTTTAGACCCTGTTTGGACCTGCTTTAGTCCTCACAGACCAACACAAAGTACATGTACATATAACTCATTAAAATATGCCATTTCAGAAGATAAAAATAGTCACAGTATTTAGCTCATTTCCATCATCCGCACCCAAACATAACCCTTCCCCTCTGTATAATCCACTTACTGTCCAGATCTGCTTTTCGCGGCGTAGGATTACCGGGTGTAAATAAATAAGTGATCTGGCGTCCGGCCCTGTCACCTGTCAGGTCATTATATCCGTGGGGGAATTATTCCCGGCTGCCGGTGCCTCCGAGCTCAGTCTTCCTTCGTGTCCATCATCTTCAGATCATCACATAAGCTCCCGTCTCTCACCCAAAATCCAACAGCTTGTAAAAAATAATGAGATTCGAGTGTACGGTTTACGGTGCGCGGCTCGCAAATGTAAGATGTGCGCTAATTGCAATATTCTGTCCACAAATTACCCACATATTGTTACATATAAAGAGCCCAGACTGCGATTCAATGTTATATTTAGCAGGTTTGTGACAGTCGTACAGACACAGCCTAAGGCACACGCAGAATCAATTGTCACTCCAGATTTTTGGGTCTGGAATGCGAAAATACAGACAATTACTCAGGTACGTAGTGTTTTCGCGCGGTCTAGAAAGCTCCGCAGTCTGGGATCGAAGGTTATTTATTGAAAGATCTTATTAGTCGCTCTACGTCTCCAAAGCTCACAAAGTTAACAGCTACTTTTGACTTTTTGTTGAATTATTTGGCAACTCCAGCGCTGAAGTTATCCAAATTATGGTTCTTTAGTGCTTTTTTGTTTCAGAAAAGAACAAAAATATGCAGGGTTTGTGCGTTAAACATGCGAGAATGAAACGAAACGCAACTCCAGGTCTGTTTTGGATGAGGAAACTACAAAAAAAAAACCTTAAATCTATCAGAAAATGGCTTAAAAGTAGTGAAATTGTCTTAAAATAGACTAGAATGAAGCCGTCTCAGAACTAGTGAGTTGATAATAAATCTAAAAAACATGATAAATAAACTGATGTAAGTTTTAAAATCTTGAGAAATTTGCAACATTATAAAACAGGAAATAGGTTTAGCCCTGGTTTTAGCCCTGGTTTTAGTCCTGGTTTAGTTCCTTGCTTAGACCCAGGTTTAGTCCTTGTTTTCAGTCCTGGTTTAGACCTTCCTTAGACCCAGATTTAGTCCTTGTTTAGACCTTGTTTGGACCTGGTTTAGTCCTTGTTTTCAGTCCTGGTTTAGACCTAGCTTAGACCCAGGTTTAGTCCTTGTTTAGACCTTGTTTGGACCCAGGGTTAGTCCTTATTTAGACCTTGTTTGGACCTGGTTTAGTCCTTGTTTTAGACCTTGTTTGGACCTGGTTTAGTCCTTGTTTAGACCTTGTTTGGACCTGGTTTAGTCCTTGTTTAGACCTTGTTTGGACCTGGTTTAGTCCTTGTTTAGACCTTGTTTGGACCTGGTTTAGTCTTGTTTTAGCGACATATGGAGCCTTTATCTGACGTTTATTCAATTCCAGATGTTTTTATCGCTAAGAAAAAGATGGATTCTTGGCTCGCCGCTCCACAGATCCGTCCTGTAGCTTCGACAACTCTCAAAATTGATCTTTTCGTTGAGTAGTTCAGCAGCGAAAACACATTTTCTCTTCAGCGTGACAAATCATCTAAAGGAAATGATATGCAGTTTGATATGATTTTAAAATTCTCCGGGCTATTATTTTGTTATTGTGGCCAAAAAGCAGCACGGCCGTTGTTTTTCTTTGCAATATTTCCAATGTATTTCCATAATAACGAGCTCTATGATGATTTGTATTCTGTTTCTCACTTCCTACCACCTTCTTACCTCCTTCTGCCTGTCACTTGTCACTGTCACAATCGCAGACGCCAAGACTCAAGTTTTCCTTAAAAATCTTACCTCGTAGTATTTTTTTTTTGCATTTTGGTTTCACAGTTTCACTTCCTGGTTGAACACGGCCACTGTTACCTAACCTGCCAAAACTTTACTCTTTCATTTTGTTTATTAAAAGTCCAATATTTTTCAGTCCTGGTTTAGACCTTGCTTAGACCCAGGTTTAGTCCTTGTTTAGACCCTGTTTGGACCTGGTTTAGCCCTGTTTTCAGTCCTGGTTTAGACCTTGCTTAAACCCAGGTTTAGTCCTTGTTTAGACCCTGTTTGGACCTGGTTTAGCCCTGTTTTCAGTCAGTTTAGTCCTTGTTTTAGACCTTGTTTGGACCTGGTTTAGTCTTGTTTTCAGTCCTGGTTTAGGCCTTGCTTAGACCAGGTTTAGTCCTTGTTTAGACCTTATTTGGACCAGGTTTAGTCCTTGTTTTAGACCTTGTT
>KN493960.1:20004-32786 GCA_000787155.1 Scartelaos histophorus | reverse complement strand
GCTCATCAGTCAGAGCTGAATAGAACGATAGATCTCCTGTTATGCTGGTTTGCAACACAAAGATTTCACCTTTAAAAATGAAGAAGAAGAAGAAGAATAGAACGCTTGACATAAAAAGTTGAACTACTTTCACTCCCATTTACAATATTTCAGTGTCTTATATCATAATATCATATGCACTCACCCACGCTCCACTTGACTAGAAGGGAGCCCTGTGGCGCTCTCTGGATGGATTGAAACTGTAACCCTCCAGCTTATTGTAAATCTGCCTCTAGGTGTTTCAATGGGACCTATTCACAAGTCATCACTTCAAATCGCCCGGGGCAACCAGGAACTTCTCTTGTGTAAACAGGAAATATAGTTTTTTCTTATATGGGTCACATCTGCCTATTGCTTACAGTGCAGGCTACTGTTGTGGTGAAGAGATATGGATAAACTAATTAGCTTTAGTGCATTTGAAGTCTTGAACATAGCTCTCGTTTTGAACTCTGTAGCCAAGTTGTTGCCTGCAGCGTGAATGGAATGGGCCTATATTGTGATTCTGTATAGAGCAACTATCGATCGGCTGGACTTTATCAAGCAGTGGAAGCATTCTTTCTCTTGCCACAAGTAAAAAACAGCAATGTATCTATATCTTTGTTAGGTTTATACAGCTGGAAAATGAGCTAGCACAAAGGAAAGAAAAAAAACATACACATGACTTACATATTTGCCTCCATGTTATTGCTCTACCCAGAATGTTCCATGGTATGACTTTAAACATTTTCATCTAGCATTTATTCATTACAGGAGTTTCTATTGCACAGAAATACAGTAATTCTCTCTGTGAATTTGAGCGCCTATCCACAATCAGAATTATAATGTAGCGTAATGCTGTAACCTGCTTCCCTCATGATATAGGTTTAATCTATACTGTGGATCATTCTAGATATTGCAATAATATTTCCATCAACACAAGTAGGTAGCAGACCCTTCATCAGAAAAGTTGTACAATGCATCTTTAAGCCATAAATGAGTTGATGAATCTATGCAAGAAAACATATATCAGCAGACGTGTCTTGGCATAAGCAAAATGTCAGTCGAAACATGGGACTAGGGATGTCGCGATAAAAATTTTAGGTGCACTTACTGTGTCCAATAAATTTCCCTTGTGGATCAATAAAGTTTGATCCATGAGAGAGAGAAAAATGAGAGAAAAAGCACAAAAAAAAATATTATTCACGATTACTAACACAATGACTGAACAACAGCACAATCTTTAATTTCCTTTCATTTCTGTTAATATGTCAAACTACAATTTACAATCAAACTTTCTGAACTTTCAAACTTGAGGTGACATAAATCACCAGTTTAAAAAGCATTTTACATTAATTGTACTTTTTTGTGAAGTATACATTGAATGGAAATGAAAATGATTTTTTAATTTTCATATTATTATATTGTGACCTGTATTGTGACCACGATCATTGATTAACCTAATAATTTTGACATCCCTGCATGGGACTGTAGAAAAAGTATAGTGTCTTAAAATCATAATATAAATAATGAACAGAAACCTAAATGTACATTTAAAGGGAACAATTCCCTTTATAGTATAATCTATATCAGGGGTATCCAACCTTTTTCCTCTGGTGAGGTACATGAAAATGGCAGAGAGCTCATTTCAGTGGTTGTAAGAAATTGACTTGATATAACAAAGACAGCAAGTCTTAGACAGGGTAGAAACACCATTATCCATGTATTTGTGGACATGTACTAGGCATCAAAATTATACAATGGCAATGGTAATAATCAGTTTTGAGTTATTTAGATAATATAACTCATAAATCCCTTGAAGAGCTTCTTGGAAAGGGGTGGAAAGTTCCTGGTAGTTCCTGAGCTACAGGTTAGAGACTCCTGCTCTGTACTATGCAATAATCAAAATGTTATTGTCCAAGTTGTTTAAAATGTAATTCCACATTTCACACAGATTTACAGTTTCTACAGTTTTCATGCATTCCTCCACAATTCCTCATTTTAGAAGTAAACAACATTGAGACACAAACATAATAGGATGCACAGGAAATTGGGGGATGGACTTGTACTTTTTGGCTGTAACAAGCTTTCTGATTGGCCGAGGCAGAGCCTGTGGTGTCTTAAGATGCAGCAGTGTTTGAAGAGTAATAAAACAAAAATGTCTATTTAGCAAAAAAAGGCTATTATGCTGAGGATGACACAATATAACTCTTTATAGAGCCACATTTTATGGAAAGACTGTGCTGTGTCCATTAATTTCTTTTTTGCATACACGTGAATAAATCTGGAGAGACCTTCAAACTTCTGAGAAGTTCTACGAAGAATACACCATATAATTTGTAATAGCAAGAAAGAATGTTTAATTATCATTGCAATATGTAAATCTTTTTGGTAGGTTTGATATATATAGAGTTAAATGTCCATCTTTTACAAAGGCCCAAAGTTTTGAGCATGCATTATGAGTGGTGCATTATGAGTGGTGCATATTCTGTGCGCCTTGTGCTTGATTGGGGCATGTCTGTCCCCGACACGTCTGCTCTCTGGTAAACAGTGTGCGCCTGGAGCCAAATCAGTTGGCTGCAGTGTGAGTGAAGCACCTGTCTTTAACACACACAGACTGAGGCCACCTGCTCCTGGTCTGTGCCTCTTTCACCTGTCTCTCAATCCACAACCGGTGCTTACAATGCTTACAATACTGTGGCATGCATGCCAAATCCTGCATCTGACCAAGTTAACCCCGGGTTACAACTCTTAACACAATGTTTTGTCTCTCTGAATCAGAGGTGTGAAACCTTTTTTTTAAACCAAAGACCGCTTATAGAAACATACGTATAGCAGAGCAGACTGGTGTTTACTACAGTGAGACTTAAAGGTGCACTATGCAGTCATTATATAATAATGGATCTGTTTTATATACCTTTTTTCTCTATGGAGATGTTAATGTTTTGTCCACAGTATGGTATTAAAAACCACTTAACACCCGCCTCATTTGGGTGTGTGCACAATGGTAAGACATACCCAAATGTCATAGCTAATTAAAAAGAGAATCTTTGAAACCACATACTTGTGTGATGCATCATTTTAAAGCTTAGATCTTCTAGTTTCTGTAGATATGCATATGAAGACTGTGAGTGCTTCCTAACCTACAGTACACAAGTTCAAAGGTGTCTAAAAATTTTATTTTTTTGCCTCGGAAAAAATTGTACAAGACATAAAGGCCCTAGCTTGGGCATACTTCATGCTAGGCATTTGTCACTCACTACACTCACTGTTCAAGTTGTTGGCAACAACTGTGTAGAATTTCAGATCTCTAGGGCTGAGGGTTTTGATGCTGTGAGCCTTTTTGTAAACAGAATGACAATTCGGCACAAGTGTGCCAAATCTGTGCCAAATATGCCAAACTGTGTTATATGCATTTTAGCACTCCTCTGACTCTAAAAAACACATTTTGATATCTTGGTGGCAACAAATTTCCTTCCCATCTTATAATTTTTACATTTTTTTAAGATATCCATATTTTAGCACTGTAAATGTATTTGCATAAAACACCTTTCTGTTTAGGTATAAGAAATAAACTATGCAATAACTATGAAATATATTATACTAACAGGCCCAATCGAAATACAAGCATCTTTATTTGTTTCAGAATAAAAAAGTAATATAAAATTATCAATCAAAATTCCAATAACGTAGAAATAATAATCAAATAATAAAAATAAAAAAATCACCGCTATTATAATAATAATACAATGAAATCCATAATAAAAACTACAACTTGTGCAACAAAATTTAAAACTAGCTAAAATTGTCTCCCTACTGACGCGCGGCACGTCCTCGGCAGCTGCGCCGTGATCTTCAGTCTTACGCAGTCTAACGCTAGCGCATTATTCAACTTGTGTGCATGTCCCGCCCATCGTTAGAAAGCTCAGATGATTGGCTACAATAATATGTCTATCACTTTCTGGTTGCCCCAGTAACGGAGAAGTTTTTCCCATGGATCTATTAAAATAACGAATACATAAATAATATTTTTTTCCATGAAAAGTACAGACACGCATGCGTAAAGAGCTAGCAAGGAGCGCTCCTCTTTTTCAACGGGCTGTCCCAGCTACACCCGACCACAGACAACTCCCGGGATGGTCTCATTTTAAAGACAAGAGTGTGAGGAAAACAAGCAAACCCAGCAACCCAAACAGAAGTGAGAGACAGAGCGTGGAAACCGCCGAAACAGGAAGAGATGTGTTTGCGTTCACGGATTCATCCCTTCAAGCGGACGAGGTTTTTCTGGATTATTTCCCCACATGGAATTATTTTATGGAAAAACAAGTGGATATTATTTTTCTGTGGATTGTTACGGACACACTGACACACTACAGCTATTCCTGGACTGAACCCGTTTTGGACCGACAGGACCGGCTCAAAGGTAAGAAATGCGTAGTTATCGGTTTGATTATTTTCGGGAATTATAAGTTATTGCTTCTTGATTGATTTGATTGATTGATTGATTTGATTGATTCTTGATTGATTGGCTTGATTTGTGGCATAAAATGAATGGAATGGTCGTTTTATTGATAAATGAAGCTTCCAAACTATGTATGGCATGCCAATAGTGAAAAAAGTAATGCCGGTGAAAATCTGATATTACTGTTTAACATGTTTAACATGTTTAACATGTTTAACATGGCCCGCGGGCGGGCGGGTGGATGGTCTAATTAGTCTTATTATTTAGTGCTCAACATATCTTAAAAACATCATGAATTCTCTCTGTGGGTGTGGTCATTGATCGACAAGGAAAATGACTTGAACACAGTCGGTTAAAAATGCAATACATTAGAAGCATTTCATGTAAAAACACACTCTGTAGGTTACCACAATACAAATACAAGTGACAACTAATAAACAACTAAACTAAATAACAATTTACACAAATGGTGAAGTAAATAAATACACAGCTATGAATAAGACCACTGGCCTAACAGAAAGTTGTCTTTTACTTAAAGGTGTATTGTGTAACTTTTCTGGTGGAGGGTCCATCAAATGCTTTTCTCCACGGGCATTTAATTGCTTTGTCTTGATTGTTTCACAGTGTGGTATTACACATCTTTATGGTGACCAAACCAGACAAAGTTACAGGTCAGATCTGTGGAGAGGCAACCACACCACATCAGAATGCTCAATTTTATTGGTATTTTTGAGCTATAAAACCACCTGTAATTTAACAAATGTAAGGTAGAGCTCTTCAATGTCACACTGTAGAACATTCCAGGTTGAGCAATGACATATCCCTAAAAACAAGTAGGTGATGGACCCCCAAGCAATAAGTTACACAGTGCCCCTTTAAGGGTGAACTGGTGTAATGGTTCCCTGGGAGAGTGGAGCTGTAGGGGGCAGTTGGAGGGGCTGATGAAGTGGCTCAGATGTTGAAGCTCTTGCACCAGCCCAAAGATCATTGTTCTTGAAGCCTTGTTTCTCTCAGTCTACCCCGGGACAGATGTGACTTGCCCCAGGACACAATGGCACTATGAACCGCCAACCTTCATGTTCGTGGTCAAAGGCCGTGCTGTCTTTTTAGCATCATGTTGCACTGTTCATTACTAAGCATTTACACCTAAGTCTAGGAGTCTCTTTAAAAATCTCTTAAAAACTCTTGTTTCAAAATGAATTATTTCCAGTCTCAAAAACAATGTGCAGCAAATCCACGACCTTGGGTAATGACTCACGATGGACTATGAAAAGTTAATTTACTGGATGCGTATACTTTTACAAAGGGCAGCTTGAGAATTGAATGACTCTGAATGATTTGTTGGTAAGCATAGCCTTAAAGGTACACTATGTAACTTTTTGGTTGGGGGTCCATCTCCTGCTTATTTCATATCATTGCTCTGCCTGGATTGTTCCAGAGTATGACAAATATACCGTACTTACATTTATTCAATTACAGGTGGTTTTATAGCTTAAAAATAACTAAAAAAAAACATGCATTCTGACTGGGAGTGGAGTAGTTCGGTCTCCATTAAGATAAAAAAAAAAAATTATATTATCTAGACAAAGCATTAACATCTCCATGGAGGAAAGTATTTGATAGACCTTCCACCAGAAAAGTTACACAATGCACCTTTAAGTCTAATTAGTACAAATATATGTTGCTATTGTATACAGAGTATCACCTCTCTTATCAACTTTTGCATATTTGTAAATCCTAATTCATCTGACCCAAGATCCAATAAAATAATCAAGCCCAGTTCAAAAGTTCCATATGTCGCCAAATTGACTTTTGAGCTTTTAGACATGTTAGAATGTTATTAACATCAAAAACATACCTGGTGTTGTGTTTTGTTTCATTCACATGTTTGAGTAATCCTACAAAATTAGTCTGTCTACATCCCCAAAGCTCAAAATGCTCTGCGCTGTCTCCAAGCAGTCATTTTCAAGTTAACAGCTTCTTTGTACCTCAGTAGAGATTGGCAATTCCGGGGCTGAAATTATCCAAGTAAATCTAATTATCCAAGTTTAAATACGCAGTGGAACATTTCCCATATTGCCACATGACATTATGAGGTGGAACAGAGTGTAGAAAAATATGGAGGCTTTGTGTTTTAAACATGTGTGAATGAAAGAAAACAAAACTAGATATGCCCTTCGCCCACCTTCACATTTGTCAGTAAAAGCGTCATTCTGTTAAAATTTCACGTTTAACCTTCGTAAAACACCTGAACTGCTACTTTTGATGTTTTTATGACCTAGTGAAGCTCTTCATCTAAAAACTCCAGATATATTTTTGATGACTAAACAACATTATAACATAGATCAGAAAATAGCATCATATGTGCCCTTTAAAGAAACATGGAAAAGATAAGAGACTGGCTTTGCAGGGCCGGCTCGGTTGTCTCCTGAGTAAATTCTCGCTTCTAAATAAATGCTCATATGAAGCGTCGCCAATGTGACGCTGTAGCTGTAAATCCAGGGTCAGACCTTATCTAAGCAGAGAAAATAGGTGCTGAAAAGGTGCTGACAGCAGATTTAACATACACACACTTTAGAAGTTATAAGATGCAGAGGTCCAGAAGTAGTTTAAAAACACAATGTCCCCGTTAAACCCTCCATCATGTTGAGTGAAAGCAGGAGACGGTCCCAGACAGTGACAGTGAGGGTTATAGAAGACATTAGATTTAACCACACTTAGACATGGTTCAGCACACAGAATATCGTTTTATAATAGACATAATGAAAGCCGAGTAGAATTACATATGACTGATTAGAGGTAGTGCATATTCACAGAGTCAATTCAAGGACCCAGGAGAACAAACTAACACAGCCAAAATGATTAATGTCACCCTGAGAGCCTCATCATCGTCATCATCATTATTTCTTCCTCATTATTTTGATCATTGACATAATCTGTTCTTTTATAACACCACACAGACGAATATTATGCTAACTGTGAGTACCAGGGCAGGGTCTAAATATCTTATGAAAACATATGAGGTTGATATTGCCACTTTGTGTGGGCTGTATGAAATTAATGTGTTGATTAACAGTGTGTAATTGGGGGTTTTGATGTTATTTCACACGTCATAATTTGTGTAGTTAATTCCTCAGTGTCAACTATAATACAAAACAAATAAGATAAAATAAGACTGCACATTAACTCGACCTATGTACAGTTTTGATTGGACGTTAACTCAACCTATGTACAGTTTTGATTGGACTCCATCATGTTGAGTGAAAGCAGGAGACGGTCCCAGACAGTGACAGTGAGGGTTATAGAAGACATTAGATTTAACCACACTTAGACATGGTTCAGCACACAGAATATCGTTTTATAATAGACATAATGAAAGCCGAGTAGAATTACATATGACTGATTAGAGGTAGTGCATATTCACAGAGTCAATTCAAGGACCCAGGAGAACAAACTAACACAGCCAAAATGATTAATGTCACCCTGAGAGCCTCATCATCGTCATCATCATTATTTCTTCCTCATTATTTTGATCATTGACATAATCTGTTCTTTTATAACACCACACAGACGAATATTATGCTAACTGTGAGTACCAGGGCAGGGTCTAAATATCTTATGAAAACATATGAGGTTGATATTGCCACTTTGTGTGGGCTGTATGAAATTAATGTGTTGATTAACAGTGTGTAATTGGGGGTTTTGATGTTATTTCACACGTCATAATTTGTGTAGTTAATTCCTCAGTGTCAACTATAATACAAAACAAATAAGATAAAATAAGACTGCACGTTAACTCGACCTATGTACAGTTTTGATTGGACGTTAACTCGACCTATGTACAGTTTTGATTGGACGTTAACTCGACCTATGTGCAGTTTTGATTGGACGTTAACTCGACCTATGTGCAGTTTTGATTGGACGTTAACTCGACCTATGTGCAGTTTTGATTGGACGTTAACTCGACCTATGTGCAGTTTTGATTGGACGTTAACTCGACCTATGTGCAGTTTTGATTGGACGTTAACTCGACCTATGTGCAGTTTTGATTGGACGTTAACTCGACCTATGTACAGTTTTGATTGTACATTCCCTAAGCCTATGTGCAGTTTTGATTAATGATGTTTGATGTTTTGATTGAAATGATTTTTAAAGCAACTGTGGAAAGTCTACACTGCAAAAAAGCTTAAGATATAAAGAGTTAAAACTATCAGAAAATGGCTTAAAAGTAGTGAAATTATCTTGCTGCATAGACACGATGCTACTTGACAAGTTATCTTAAAATAAACTACCTCTAGACTAGAATTAATCCGTCTCAGAACTAGTAATTAGATAAGAAATCTGAAAACAACATGAATAACCTGATATAACCTGATAATTTTTAAAATATTGGCCAGATCGGAGAAATTTGCAGTGTACTAACTTCTTGTTATCGTAAACATGTTATTGCTTTGTCACACAGATAAGTCTATAACACACCTTAAAGTGGTCAAATCCCTTTATGCATAGGTTGGTGGTGCGATTCCAGCTCCAAAAGATGAGACGCTTAGCCTTTAAGATTTAAACGGCTCATATTACACTATTTTTCAGTCTCTATTATAACAACACCAAAAACATACGGAGTTTTGTTTTGCTTCATTCACACATGTTCAGGAAGTGTTCCAAAGTTATTTTAAATTCCATACACCTTCCCTAGAATCATTTGGATGGTTTCAAGCCTGGAATTGTCTCTACAAAACAGAACATAAAAAGTAGCGGTTAACTTGAAAACTACCACTACATGACATCACAAGGTGGAGTGTTTTAAAGTATATTTTTGATGATGTAACAACATTCTCACATGGCTTAAAGCTTGCATGAGTAAATGTTGCCTAATATAGGACCCCCACCAATAAAAGTATAAGTATAGTAAAAAGTTAAAGAACACAAAAAGAAAAATCTATGTTTTTAAATGTCCAGTTGAGAGCTTAGATATTGAGGCATTAAACTGTCCCCAAAGGGCCATGACATTCATTCAGTTCTTCTATGGCAATCTACTCGAACAAAGTCTCAAAGTAATAGCACTACTCTCACTCTACACACACATTTAAAATCACCAGTTTAATGCATCTGGCCTGTATTAATGCTTCATGCTGTCCTCATTTTCACGTGCCTCCTCATTTAAATAATGGCAAAGATGGCAACTTGTTAGGGACAAAACGCTTGACATCCTTTTACATAATCTCCGTCTTTAATTCATCTGGAGCTGTTGGGAATTTGTTGGTTTTATATCATTTAGCACTAATTTGGCTTGAAATATCTGTTATTGTATGCTCTTTGGTAAACAATTGTATACCCGCTAACTGCACAAGCTAATGGATGCATCAAGGAGCCAAAATGGATTTTAATTAGATTGAACATCTCTGCTCAGTCATTGGCCCCAGTCCTTATTAGAGAGGGCAGATTGAGTTACTATAGTGTTTACAGACAAATTATTCTGGCCCACACACGAATCAATGGGGGACACCTCAAGGAGTATTTCTGGGGGAAGAGGCCAGCATCACATAATGTACTTTTCTACTATAACTGTCCAGTATATGATTAATTACTTTAAGTACAGCCATTGAGCACCTCATTGATTTTGGGTGTTTTAAGGTCCCGCTAAAATAACATCTAATCAACCATTAACATTTCCGACCAAAATTCACATGTTTTACGAGGTAGAAAAACAAGATATTTAATTACCACTTTCACAACTCTTAAGTGTAAAGCATAACTGTCACTAAAAGGGTTGATTTTTCACACCTATGGATAAAAAACAGCAACGTACAAAGCAGAAGTCTTTCTCATTAGCATTTTGAGCGAAGGAACAGGTTTTTAACTCAAAATGACATAAACATGACCTAACATAGGTTTACTGGTGATAGTTTTAATGCTAATTTGTTCTTAATAGCGAAAACATTGTACGTGATGGCCAGGTTGTTTATGTTATAATTCAATGTTTTTTCTCTCAAGGAAATCATCCAATAAGTAAGCCGTATGGCTCACACAAGTCTGTCATTTGGGTTGCCAGTTTCTATGCTAAAATCCAATTGATTTAAACCTAAAAGGAAGTTCTGAGCTTTCACATGAGCCCCGTCCATATACTGAGAATGAGTACATGTGCGTAGGTCTGTCACAATAACTACAATATCGACTTATAGTTCAGTACATGAAAGCTGGAACAATATTTTTGGACATCAGTATTTATCGCCTGTACACTTTCTTTGTCCTACTGGAGCATTTGTTTTAATTTTTTGGCTGTGATAAGATTTGAGCTGTAAAAGGTTGAATTAATACCTTCTATGAATCATTACAGATGCAAACTAATGCGTCTGTATAAAATTAGCTTTTTCACCTTCAGTGCAGTATGGGTAATGTACTGAAATAGCTTATGTCTGTGTAATCTTTCAGTTGTCCAGTATCTACGGCAAAAGAAAGAAAAAATTTGGCTGTGTCAACTAAACAAGCGTTAGGGTTTTGAGTGAACTGAACACGTTTCAAAGTGACCCATTCTGCTTTTTATCTCCATGAGTCTTCAACAATCTTGCACATTTAAAGTAGGTTTTGAGGTGTAAATCTACTCTCGGATTATGTGTCAGTGGCATAATTCAGTTTCAGTATTATCATTTATTATCTAGAGTTTCTTCATTAATATGTCACACTTCAAAATGTGTTATTGTGACTGACCTAGGTGTGCATTTGTTCACCATGCAGGTTCAGTTGCGATTGTAATATCTTTTTTAAAACTCGAAAAGCACAGACTGCAGTTCTTGTTTTGTCATTTCATGATTATGCTGCAAGTGCACACTGGTACACTTCACCTTGCCTTCCTATACATTTCCCAAATAATCTTCCATTTTAGTCACAATGGAAATTCAAGAGAACCTCCGAGCGGATTTCACATACACATTCAAGGTGATTTTTTTGTTCTCAGTTGAATATTTTCACCATATTGTCACTATAAGTATTTGTTTCTGGCACCAATGCGTATAGGGTCCTGCCAGCCGCTAATGGTTTTTCCCAAAGCTGATCCAGCAGTAGGCTCGGTGAGAGGACGCCGATCGCAAATGGACAATGCACAATGGGACCCCCTGAAAACTATTCCTTGTTGTATTTTTGTCGAGCATAATACTTTCTAATGACATTGGACATTTTAGCTGGAGGAGCTGTGGGGCTGCTAAGTTCGTCAATAAGGCCCGGTTCATGGAGATGTTATTACTTTGTTTTATAATGTTCCATGGTAGAGATTAAACCTATTCATCTCAAGGAACTAGGGCTGGGTATCGATTCAAATCTCAAGAATCGATTTGATTCAAATTCTTAAGATTAAGGATCGATTATCCCGATTCGATTCGATCCGATCTGATCCAATCTCGATTCTGGTTAGTGTTCTTAAAAACATTTTTTTTAACCTTAACCTGTTTTACATACAACATGTTAAAACTAGCATTAGATTGACATTTAACAACAAATGATGCAAGTATTGGTAGTTACTGATGGCTGTGAGAGTGGCTGTAGTACTGCGATGGAAACACTTCGCTATGTGCCTCACTCTCCCAAGTAGACGTGCAATATTCGGGAGTTTGAGACCGGCTTGTGAAGCGAGGTTGATTCTATGCGCAAAGCAGCCGACGTGAGTTAGACCCATGATCCGCACGCACCATATTAGCGCCGTTGTCTTGGACCATGGATGCGACTTAGATAAAAGTTTACCGGGGAAATAGGCTACTAAAAAATAATTGTATTTATATATATTGAGTAATCAATTTTTGGACGCGCGAAACGATATTGAGAATTTAATATGCGAATCGATTCAGAATCGGAAAATCGATTTTTTCAACACAGCTCTGCAAGGAACACAACTATAGGCTACGCTACAGGTCAGATCTGTGGAGAGACAACCCTTTTTAACGATGGAATTTGTGTATTTTTTGAGCAATAGAAACACATAATTATCATAATTATCATAATTATTAATTTAGTTTTAGCTGAGAATGAATGGCCTGTGAGTTTAACATTTTTGGGGGATCTTTGGCAATTCTAAGGGAGACTAGTTTCCCCTCAAGCCCCCTTCCTGGCACTGCCCCTGGATTGAACCCTGTATAGTATCATAAAAACCAAAGTATTTTGCATAGGATCCCCATAAAAGCAATAAACAACCTGGGGATTGCTCAAAGTCAGAAATAAACGTTGCAGAAAGAAATCAGACCTCCCAATATGACCTTTGAGCAGCACATGGCAAGATATTTTATTCAGCCACTGCACTGTGAACAACTTCCAAATA
>KN493960.1:0-15620 GCA_000787155.1 Scartelaos histophorus | reverse complement strand
AAAAAACTACATAACTCACGGGTTAATCTTCCCACAGAGTCGCTCTATGGCTTTGGCAGTCTCCACATCCTACCGCTGGATGATGAGCGAAGCTTTTCCGCTGGTGGTTGCATTTGCCACCTGTCAGCGACGCGTAACCGAGAAAACAATTCACTTACAGGACTTTATCATGAGGAAAAAACACCTATCTTCTGATTTTATTTGAAGGAATACAGTGAAGTTGACAGTACCCGTGCGCTTTCTTTTTTGTGGTAGCGTTTTTACCCACTACTGATGATTTACGCGCGTTCAGGATCGGGACACTTGAAGATTACGCGTGTTTTGACGCGGTCTAGTGGACAATAAGAGCAGGATTAGGTGTCTCAGTCATCTCGTCTTTACTCCATTCTCATGCACCACGACCTCCGCTGCACTTGGGATGCAGCACTGATAAGGTAAGCCTTCCTCCCGTGTACTTTTCCCCTCGCTGTGACTGATGTGAAGTTGAATCGAAGTGCACTGGATGGCGATCGGCGCGCGGTTCCACTCAGTCCCGCGGTGCGCATTCACCAGCGGGTAATACAATATGATCCAATAAGCGACACTTTGAGACCGACGGGGCTGGTGACATTTTCCACCGCGCTCTTGTGTGTGGCTTTATCAAATTGTGTTTTTACTCATTTAAAACCCTGCGTGAGGTTAAAACGCGTGCAGACTTGTTACAGCCTTACACTGGGCAGGCATCGGTTCAAAGCAAAATTCTATTAGAGCTGCCCTGATTTGATTATACGAGTCAAATTTCGCAAAAGCAATTATCCTAACGCGATACTTCAAAGTGGGACTATTTACAACACACGTGTCACTGTGGATTGCTTGGACAGCGTTATCGTTTTGCTCCCTAAAGCCTGTGCCACGTGTTTTTTTTTTTGTTTTTTTTGTTTTTTGCGTCTGCCCTGAAATAAATTATAGAATAACGCAGCCTCAGACAGTCGCCATACGCACACAAATCAATAAACCAGTTAAACGCCACATTTGAACGAAAATCACAAGGCATATATCTCAATCACATTGTCAATACAAGGGACCACTACAGTTTCCATTTTAATGCCCAGATCGCATGTCAGCACTGTCAAATGTCAATGAATACAGATCTTTACGCACAAAATTGAACCAGTGTGGCTTGGTAAATGATGCCAGCAACCCAGGCAAACAGGCTACAGGATATTTGATATTTGACTGATTGAGTTTTGACGCTTGAGTGCTCTCCAGAAGGTCACAATCCACTTTTACTAACTCTCCTTTTGTGTGGTCCTACATTGTTAAGGAAAAGCTCCATTTTACTTAACTGTATAAGTCCGCTTCCTTATACAGTATGTAACCAGGTAAATGCGTGTATTGATTTCTGTCTACCCAGGCTGCCTTTGCAACAGATTGCAGTCTCATCTCCACTAACATGATACACATTTTAATTTTTCATTTATTTGAGAGGTTTCTCCGAGAAGTCATTTGGAGAGATGAAATGTATTGAGCTATAGGAGAACAATGCAGCTTCCATGATCTCATAGCCTGCAGTTTCTCGAGGGAGTCAATGATGTTATTTTGTTTTGAGAAACGCTACAGGTTTACCCTTTGGAGCATGTCGGGAATACTTCTTAAATCTGCACCGTGTAAGTTTTCAGTCAGGGGTCCGTCTCCTTGTTTCTATGGATATATCATTGCTCTGCTTCCAATGTTACACAGTATGACATTAATAACTACGTTACATTTATTCAATTACAGGTGGTTTATAGGTGGGTGATTCTATAATTAGGGGTATATTTCATGTCCGCTCACCTTATTTATCAATTGTACAATTATTTCCTCAAAGCAACAGTTGAGTTTTTACATTGGTCCACCTTGGTCTTTGAACCAAATTAAGAGAACTGATTGCTTTATTGATTTTTGCAGAATCCATCAGTTATATGATGAAAATTGCATTTTTTTGTCAACTTTATAAATTTCCAAATTTCACCTAAATTATGAGCCCTAGAATCCATATCCAAGTGGATTGTAAATGTTAAAAAAGACCCATATCCCATTTCATATATGCTTGTCCAAAAACATTTTGTCAACTGGGTAACACCTTGGATAATCCCTAATAAAACTGCAAAGCTTGACTCTGTAGTCACAAACTCAACACCACAATGAAGACTCAGCCTTTGTGGAGTAAGATTTGAAAGAGACTGCTCAATTTAATCCACTTCTTTGAAAAAACCAGTCAGTTTTACTGCATACCCAGCTTCTGCACTTTTCAGACATCAGTTGGACAACATATGTTTTTATAGAATTACATTACATTTTAGGTTTGGTAACGGGTGTGGAATGAGCTTAATGGCAACAATAGGCCATGGTAATGTTGAAGATGACTCACCTCTATCATAAGCACTACATCCTAAAATGTTAACTGGGGAACGCGTCAACTGGGTAATGTTTCCTATAGACTCCATTATAAAATCAGTGTTACCCAGTTGCCATTGGGGAGATTTAGTTGTGGTCATTTTTAGGCTTTTGAAACAGTGTTAAAGCTTTTTCATTCATGTTCAATGGATTATAGATGATTATAGATCCAAACATAGTGTCAGCTGGGTAATGTCAATATGGATGTATTGCATTGAGTGATAGGAACATCACTCAAATAAGACTCTTTACCAAATGCAACCAACAGTAAATATGTGTAATTTTTAAAGTTATGCTTGAAATTAAAAATCAGTCGTGGTGAGCTTTGTGCCTAATGGGTAATCAAATCGATCAGAATTCCACATTTTAAATCCATCACAAAAAAACAAAACAAAACACTACAGCCAGTGCCAAAAGGACACAAAAGCTTTCAAACAAATTTGATATCAAAAGTTTTATAAAGTGTTGATTGCCTGTTACCCACCCTCCATTGCTCGTTATTTAAACATTTAAAACATGAATAATTCAGAAATAACAAAAATTAAAATGATTTGAAAATATGTAATTACTTCAGCACTTACTTTTTCACTTTTTGTAGAAGTGAAATGTACTTAATTATAGAATCACCCAGCTCAAAATGCCCTAGACAAACACGCATTCTGATTAAGCGATGTTGCCTCTCCACAGATCTTCACATGGTTTGATCTCCCTCATGATAGAAAGGGTTAGTGAAATAGTAGGGGACAGTAGGTCAGTCGGTAGGGTGTTTGTTCACTAATCCGAAGGCCGGCAGTTTGAATCCCGCTCTTGACGTAAAAATAGGCGAGGGTCACTTTCCTGCACATTTGGGAAATGAGAGGAGACAGAGGAGGTTGGGCCCTCGCGAAGAATCCATTGATATTCTTCCCATGTTCGGCTCTATAGGCAGCACATTGTCACGGACCGCGCTGTGGGATAGCATCTGATGATTGAGAGAGGCGTGCACGGGGTGAAAGTCGACTCAGAAAAGAAACTAAAGGCTCATTATAGTGAAGGTTAAGGATGGCGCCTCTCACCTGCGTAATGCTCAAGACTCAGGTGGATAGACAGTGGAGTTTTAAAGTGTACCCACAGGCACAGTTTAAAAGTTTGAAAGATTCGGAGTAGATTGTTGATGTCTACACTTTTCCCTCACTCTGGTTTTGTGGTAATATTTGAGAATTGGGTCAGAATTTGATTTACGTGACTTTGGTTGATAGAACACTGGGACAAAAATAGTCTGTAAATGGACAAAGCTAACCCGCTAGTCGGCTCCAATTCACTTTGTATTGAAAAAAACATTTGCCTTTGTCTTTCTGGCTTTCATTTTGGTCTTAAAATGTATTAACCCGCTCTACATGATCCTGCTGTTTTTATTTCGCAATTTTGTCCTGAAATCAGTTCCTATTCCCATTTAGGAAGTTGGCTTCATTTGACTGGAGAGAAAAGCTATGGATGATGTCACACTTGTTTATATAATCTATGGCATAAACATAGTAAGGGGTAGATACACATGTAATTGAATACATTTTAGGTAAAAGACTGAAATTATACTGTTTCATCTCCATAGACACAAGCAAATGACGGGCGCCCACCAGAAATGTTACTTCAAACAAACTCACGACGGTTTGTATTAGGAGTGTGCATTGCCTTGTATATATCCTAATATATCCCAATAATTACTTCTGTTAATACAGTCAGTGAGAACACAATTATATGAAATATAATTTATAAAAATGTTTAAATCATCAGAACTGTGAATGTAACTAATGAATTTTTGTGAACAATATTATTTAAAAAATGGATTCAGATGCATTTCAATTTTAGAATTGTGCAATGAAGTATCAAGATTGGTAGTTGGTACCTTCCCTGTTGAATAAGAAACTCTAGGCTGTTGGTTGGTTCACTTAGATGTGAGGAAGCAAACAATCCTCACACATTTTAGTTTGGGCTGGAACACTTAACCTGTAGCTGCATTAAAACAAGGTGGCTTCACTGAATTCTCTGAGACCATGTATTTGGTTGGGCCAGGCTTTAGTCTTATGCCAATCCTAAACCTGCATAAATAGAAAAATTACGCATTATGTAATTTCTGATCTGTTATTATGTTGTTTCCTCATCACAAACAGACCTGGAGTTGTGTTTTGTTTCATTAACACATGTTTAACACACAAATATTTAGGCTGAGTTCTTTAAAACACTCTGTTCCAGCTTGTGATATCATACGGTAATACAGAAGATGCTCCATAATTTTAGCCCTGGAATTGGCAGTGTTGACTGAAGTGAAGGTAAAAGGAGCTGTAAACTTAAAAACTACCACCTCATGACATCACAAAGTGGAATAGAGCATTTTGAGCTTTGGAGATATTGATAGACAAATAATAGGGGCTTACTCAAGCATGTGTGAATGAAACAAAACACAACTCCAGGTATGTTTTAGAGGAAGTAACAACATTATAACATGACTTAAAGCTCAAGAGTCAATTTTATGTGATATGGGAAATATTTACTTTGATTCTGTCATATCTCAATTAACACTAAAAACTACAAATCCCATTGCGTCTTTTCTTCACATTATACTCCTTTTAATACTTCCATATACCACACAGCCTAGTATGTGTTTTCCATACTACCTGCTAGATTCATGATCAGCCTGGTGTAAAGATTTATCTGTGACAAGTCCATGGAATTGCCACGCACTGCAGAATATAGTCCCGACTTGACGCTAGAGAGAGAAAAAGAGATTTGTGTTCGCTAATGGTGCCACATAGCACTAATCCATGCAGGACTCTTCTTTTAGAACGCACTGAAAGGCAATGGGCACAGAAAGCAACCACCAGCGCGTAACAAAGATCCAAGGAGCCAGGCAAATGAGTCGGACTTGAAAGAGTGAAGTTGACAAAGTGCAAAAGTTTACAAGTGGTTATTTATGTACTGAGGCGCCACCGGGACTGCCACTTGAATTAAGAGAGCTCCTGCCAAACTCCAATTTTGGCTCTCTGTGCTCGGGCTTATGTAAATGGAACGCTATCATTAACTGGATGTCCAATGTGTCATCTGTTAGGTTTGCCCCATGAATTAACTAAAAGCTGTTGCATCTAGCAGTAATTACATTTGTGTTGGTCAAGCAAATTTATCTTGGTTAGTTGATGTAGGGAGCAGCTACGCCAAATGAATATTATGTTTCTGATGATAGTGATGATACGGTGGGGCCTGAGGGATGTGTGGGTGAATATACTGTATATTACTGTGCTACATTTGTACTTCTTGGCCTATTCACTGCTTTCAATAGTGCTTTTCATTGATTTTAAGTGCATTTAATATTTAGGCAAGTCTGATCTTTTAAAACCCTTCTTAATGTCTGTTTGAGAATCAGCTTTTGTGATGTTGACATGGAAATAGTTGTTATTCTGGTCAATGACAACCTCATGTAGCCATAATATGTGGATTCCCCTTGTGTGATGCCTTCTAGAGAAAAAAATATATATTTCTATAGGTCTCTAAATAATGTAGAAGCTAAAAGAGTGCGTTTTTGCTTTGTTGTTGCGGTATGTTTGTATCAGCAGTGGCTCAGTTGATTGTTTATCCCCTGATCCGAAGGTTGGAGGTTTGATTCCCGCACTTCACTTAAACATAATTGGTTGAGATCCACTGTGGCGCAATTTCAGCTCCCATAGATGAATGCTATTGTTGTATCCAAGGGTAAGACACTTAACCCACCTCACCCCCATTGTCTGTGCGCTCTCGTATGTGTGTGTTCAGATGGTTCCTTGACGTAAAGTGCTTTGAGTGACTCGAAGGACAAAAAGAACTATAACATAATTTTACCGTTCTTCTTTGATTTACGTTTCAATTCCAGTGGTGCCAAAACAAACCGCTTTTGCACGTAGTATAGTACAACACGAAATTGCACACTCCCAACTGGAACAACAGAAAGATATTAAAATGAACAGCCGAGCCCTAAACCACTAAAACCTCTTCCTACGTTAAGAACAGGATTTGTTCAGGTGAAACTGATTTTGTGGAAAGTGTTTGGAATTGGACAGATATTGGAGCCATTTAAGTTTAGGAAAGTAAAAGAGCCTATTACATTTGACAACAGAAATGAATGGACTTAGAAGCATGGAAATGGCAACGTGACCCACAGCAACTTGGAGCTATTCGTCAAAATATGTAACTTATAATTGTTATTAATGTTATTTCCTTGATAATAATGTACATATGTTGTCCATTGTTCATTCACTGCTCTTAAATAGAAGTAGTAGCAAATGCTCATTCAAACATGATGTAACTCGGGCTGCGTCAAAGCTTTTGTCTTGTTTTTCTTCTAACAAAAGAATTGCAGAAATGGAATAGACAATTTGTGCTATATCTAAATGCAATTTTTTTTTTCTTTTACTGGCAATTTACTTATGAGTGGAATGACTGCATTGGAACCGCAGACTGAATAAATGGACATGACTAACCCGCTAGCCACCGCCAACCTTCCAAATAGGAAGGTTTCATGGGGGCACTTTGGGCTCCAACGACTCTGTTTCCAATTGACTTTACATTGAAAAACGGTCACCCCTATTTCTGTAACTGCTGCTGCGAGCCTCGTCATTTTTGGTCTTAAAATGTTCAGATTAACCTGCTCTACATGATCCTGGTGTTTTTTTTTATAATGCTATTTTGTACATCAATAAATTCCTTTTCCTCGTTTGCAACTCTTCTCAAAATTCAATCCTATAACTGCTAGTTTCGTGAACTTTATTTGACCAGAGCAGGATGCTATGGGTGATGTCAAACTCCCTTAGTCAACTTCTTTATATAGTCTATGATTGGATCTTGGAATCTTTCAATGACATTGGAGCAGGTGACCAACTAAACTAGGGGCAGACTAAAGACATTCTTGGACGACTAAAGGCAACAGTTAATTGACTAAAAGCAAAAATGTTTACTCTCTCAGAAAAACTGGTCTGTAGAAGTACTAGTAAATAGAGATCCAGCCTTTTCATTTCTGACATAGATTTCAGTACTTTAGCTTTTTGAGTATCTGTTGATTCCTGATATCAACTGATACCAACTAAGAGAACAAAAATAAACCATTTATTTACCAAAAATAAAATAGCCTACCCAAATGTGCCATGTACTTATTTATCTCTCAGGTAACTGCAACACAGCTTGAATAGATAAAAGTTCAAACATTATGAGACTTTTGGGGTCCACTGAGACCAGTAAATAGTCTTATTACATCCATTTATATGCCAAACTAGGACTGTGCTGATATGTGGAAGACGATATCTGATCCAGCACATTTAATCAGATACCGGTATCAAATGGGCACATCCCTACGTTTGTACTTGTACAGCATCCTCAAAAGTGAAGAGGCAGATTAAACTGTTCAGGGACTCACAAAACTCCAAAGAACTCACTCCAGGCCTTCTCAGTGTTCCTGCCGTCCATATAAATGCTTATAATCCCAGTTAGTAATAGTTCTACAGTTGGTCGACCTAATCATTCAATATTGATGGAACAATATTTTGGGGGGATTGATTTTCATCATCATTCTTTGCAGTAGTGGGATATTTTTGGTTATATTTTTGCAATATAAGATTTAAAAATGTATATTGTATTCTGTTATTTAGTTATTTCAGATCAATGTTTTCTTTTATACTGTACATTTAGAAAGGTTTTCAGATAATTCTGATAATTTGTGTTTGATTTCAGTATTACTGTTTAGCATCTCTATCTACTTCATCAATATATCGCAATTCAATCATCATCATAGATATGTTGAACCTACACTATGGAACCTTTTATACAAAGCAATAACATTTCACACAAGTTGGAGACAAGTTGGAGACAAGTAGGTAGCGGACCCTCCAGCAGAAAAGTTACAAAGTGCAACTTTAACATCGCAAACCACCAAGGTCTGTGCTGCCAATGGGGTTGCAATGGCCATTTTGGTGCAAACAGCATGCAGAGGTTCATCTGTGCTATTCAGGTCAGAACTCACAGCATGATACTGAATTCTCTCTTCACTCATACCAGTCTCCATAAACAAACATTTCATTATTTGTTTGCTAACTGGGTCCTGTTTTATTTTTTATTAATTGATTTATTTTTACTAAGAAATTATCAATTACAAAGACAAATGAGGCTATTTGGAGTTTTTAGTTGAATGATTTTTGTTTTCAGAATTGTGGTTTCAGAGATTTGTCATTTTATAAAGAATATCTTGGATTTGATGGGGTCTGCAGTAGGGCTGAACAATTTTTGACAAAAAAAAATTTGATTTTTAGATTTGCAATTTATGTTTTAATAATATGATTCTGAACACATGAACACATTCAGAAGAATTTACAAAAAGAGAAAAAAGAGCTCACAAGAATCACACACAGACCATGATTGTACTAATCTAGTAGTACAAGTACAGGGCTAGCCATGTTTTTTTTGTTACTTCAAATTGTAGCCTTTGTAATTTGCGAATTGTGTCTATTTAAATATCAATTTTAGGACGATCTTCGATACGATCTTGCCATCCTTATGAGTGGGTCATGTTCTGCTGTTCCAGATCTTGAACACAGGTTTAGAGATGGGTCCACTCGTGCCCAAGGTTGTTGATGAGACACTGGTTAAAATACGAGTCAAATGTAGAGGACGGAATTAGAGATGCACCGATGTAATAAGACACAGAACACATTGATATTTTGTGGTTACTTCAAATGATAAATAACAGTTACAAACCACATTTGAACCAGTTTTGTCCTATTTTATTTTATTTTTAAGTAAATGCTATTTTCAGTTTTTGCTCTGGTATTGGTAGATATTGACAGTCGGCAAACACTATAATATCAAAATATATCAGAACTGAAAAAGATATATCGTGCATCCCTAGACAAAATTTCAATAAACTCTACAAACAAATAATCTAGACAGAATTATTATTATATATTTTTTTTGCTGATTCTACCCAGGGATGTGTCTTTAATCCAATTTGAATCGACATCAAGGCTCTTTCATTTCTAATTTTCATTTCTTTGTTAAAATCATGTTCTTTGGAGTCTTCAGATGTTGAAATTTGACTATTCTTTGTGTAAAATTACAATGATTTCAAAGCCTGAAATTAATATAGAAATTATTTTTAATAGGACAAAAGAAAAACTAATTCACATATTTTCGTCATAAAGTGCCTTAAAGTGCATTGTGTAACTTTTCTGGTAGGTCCATCAAATGCTTTTTTCTATGGGGATGTTACTGCTGTCAGAGTACTTGTTTTGCTAGGTATTTTTGAGCTATAAAACCACATGTAATTGAGTAAATGTAAGGTATTGCTGTTAATTGTCATACTGTGGAACATTCCAGGCAGAGGAATGGCATATCCATAACAACAGAAAGTTACACAGTGCACCTTTAATACTACCTCATGATTTTTGCAGTAGATAATCCCAAATATATTGATTTTTTTTAAATTTTTTTTTAGCTGACTTCAGTGCATCAGACAATCTCAAATATATTGTTTTTTTTTAGCTGACTTCAATGCATCTTCTTTGAACCCCGGTGACACCATTTCTCCCGGTGTTTGACAATTGCCAGGTAAAGTAAAGTTTGCATGCACGAAGCAGAGCTGAGAGAAGGGAGCGTGAGTCAGCCCTTAGTCAGAAAACCTAACGCAACGCTATAGACATGTTTAAAGCAGATAACAAGAGCAGAAAGGGACTATAATCATCCGTATGAGTGAAGTCTTTTTAGCTTATTATTCTTTTTCATCCCGTGTGAACCTAGGTAAGGCACTTCGTTACTCAACATCACGAAGGGGAGACGTAATGATGCTTTGGCTCCACAATACCTTCTGGATATATGTATTCTCTGTATATCTGCTGAAGCATGGAGATGAGGGATGATTGCATGGGGGTTAGCGTTGCATGCAAAGTTTGAAAACTACCAAGAATAGAATGGCGTATGAATATGAATAAGTGGCATATGCATTCAGGCCTTCTCATTGTCTTTCTGCATAGCAATTTCATGTACCAATCTTCTGACAAGGGACTGTGTGTACTTGGGAATAGGTTAAATCAGATCCACGGCTTATTGGATGTTATTAAATTGGCAGGATTTGTGAAGGTTTTCTACCATTTGACCACTCAGACATATTTATTAACTCATTCACTCTTGTTATAGGTCAGAAAAGGGACAAGTACATATCAGTTTTATGTTATTAAATTGGCAGGATTTGTGAAGGATTTCTACCATTTGACCACTCAGATATTTATTAACTCATTCACTATTGTTATAGGTCAGAAAAAGGACAAGTACATATCAGTTTGTATAGTTAAAGGGCCCATATTATGCTATTTTCTGATCTTTGTACGTTTTAATGTTGGACCTGGAGTTGTGTTTTGTCTCTTCTGAACTAAAGGTAAAAGGCAGCTACTGCTTCATGACATCACAAGGTGGAATAGAGCATTCTGAGCTTTGGAGATGTAGAGTAATATAAAGGGTTACTCAAACATGTTAGTATGTTTTTGATGAGGTCGGTTCATTATCTGTATGTGTATTTTAGTTGATGTTACATTCCAGATAGAAGATATGGATGCACTAATTCAGAAAAAAAAATCTTATTGCAATAGTGCTAAGATTTATTTTTAAATCAGAATTCAGTTCGATGCACATTTTAAGCCGAGAAAAGACCGTTGTATGAGCTCTTAAAGTGATGCGAATCCCAAGCATTTCTGAATATGTCAGAGGTCAGATCTACAGGGTTAACTTAGAATTAGTGTTAACAAATCGATTTTTCTAGCAGCTTGCTCCCAGCCGTCCTTCATGCAGCTGATCTTATTCATGCCTCGTCTCTGATTTGAATCGATCGCCTCCAGCCCCCACCAGGAGCAGGAGGTGTGGTCAGTCAGAGCAGTGAGGGCATCTGGGGGATTCAGCAGCCCCCCTTAGAAGGCCAGTTTATCTCCATAGACCCAGTGGTGCGTGCTCCATTGTTAAAGGCTCTACATACAGGGCTGCACAATATCGCAGTAAAATCAAAACTACAATTTGAATTATCAAATCACAAACAACTAGGGTTCAGGTGTTCACACTAAACTACCTGATGAGTATGTTCTTTTGCCAACTTTTGCTAAACAACTAACTAATGAAATTAAACACAAAGCTAATAAGAGGAAAGGCATGATCCTGCAAAAAATCCACAATGATTTCTCAGATACATTAGTCTGCCCGTCAATCACTCTGAACTCAGAAAGATCAGACCCGTTTCAGTCTACCTGAACATGGGAGACAAGCTTCTGCATTGACTATGTTTAAATATAAGCTCAAAATGATTCAGCTTAGCCGTGCATATGATTGATTGAAAGGTTTTTATTCCACACTCTTCTCTTTTCTTTTAAGTGCTTTATGTCACTTTTTGGTTGGGGGTCCCTCACCACCTTGTTTCTATGGAGATGTCATTGCTCTGCCTGGAATGTTCCACAGTATGACTTTAAACAGCTCTACCTTACATGTATTCAATTACAGGTGGTTTTATAGCTATAACCTGGTCTGGTTTCGTCTCCATGATGACAGAAAGGTTCATTCACAGTAGAATCAAATTCACCTATATTTTAAAGTAATAATTTTTAATAATAATATTTTTTATTTATTTGTGACCTTCCAGTGGGAATAGTTGTAGTTTTTTTTTAACCAAACCAGTGAAGTATGCCGATTTAATCAAACCATGTTATGTGAGCACCTCCATGAAAGACCAAAGCTCTCACTTTCTTAATTCTGCTCAGAAAAACTGTCTGGAGCTGCCACTGACTTTAAATAGTTAAAATGCATAAACTCCCACTACATGTGAATTGTGATATTGAATCAATATCGAAAGACTTGGAATCAATTGTTCATGAAACTCCTTCAAATCTTTTAAAAAACATTTGTATTTATTTATTTTTAACAGAATGCTGTTTTATAGATTTTAATTGATGATTTGATAGATTTTTTGTGTAAATTGCTCCCTGATTGATTCTATCTACATTATTCTTGTAATTTAACTTTTTTGATTATTTTTATCTCAAAAGCACTTTGTAATGATCATTTTTAGAAATGCAATATAAATATGTTTATTATTATGAACCAATACCCTTAAACATTTCTGCATTAAAGCTGATTTCTGGTATCAGTAGATATCATTTTTTCCTCAATCAGAAGTTTCCATACCATCCAAACTTGGCATTCATTTCTTAAAAAAAAAAGCATATTGTTAGACCACAGCTCTGTCTTGTCAATCACGCACCAACTCAAACTCTGCAATTATCCCGATATTATTTTTACAGTGCCCTCTCAATGCATGATTCAGAAAGGTCGCTGAACTTTTATAATATTCACTTGGCCTTCACTTTAAGTCCATCTAATGAGCTGACTCGGCTGCTGCCTTAATAACCTTGCATCTATCTCACAGTTTGGCATCAGCTCTTGAATGAATCTCTCATTTTGAACTTCTTACTAGCAGCCGGCTGTATATTCTGGGGAGTTTGTTTGCGGATATGCAGATTATTTTCATCCATAATTTGTGTGGCGAGCTGTCCATATGTTTGCGAAGTGAAATTTTGATTAGCATAAATGAATATTGGCCCTGGTTTGAAATAAACATTGGTCTATTGAACTCAAACATGGACAAATGGTGTGAATTACCATAATCTCATAGCATAGGTTAGTAGGTGTGACTATGTATACCTCTGTACTCCTGTTTTCATTTCACACTTCAGTAGGAATGTAACAATATTCACATCTCTTAATACGATATTTTCATGATATTCATCTATAACACTGGGTCCCGAAACTCCTTTTCTAGTAGGAACCGACTGAATGGTTTGGTAAGTACTGGTACCGAAAAACTAACGTTCGTTTGATGCCAACTTTCGGCTCTTTGGCTTTATGTGCCCGCAACAATGAGTCAGTGAATACTGCACCTGCGCAGGCGCTCATGTGTCACAACATACTGAAATGGCACAAACAGCACTCACGTTTAACATGGTCCCAGATGTGTCCAAACAAAGCGCTGTGTGTCTTACCAGTGTGTTGTCTTATAGCCACCTGAAAACACCACTGCAGGGCCTTTACAGTGTCTCAAAGTCAAAGTGTTGTGCTTAATAATAAATCCACATCCAGTCACAGTCTGTAGTGTTTGTGTAAAGTTGAAGCCAAACACACAACAGGAACCCAAACTCTGCCAAAAGCCCTACTCCTCGGTCCCAGTAAAAGAGTAATATCCATATGTGGTGTTTTTTTCCCAGTGTAGAGCACATGTGCATAAAGTTGTATCCACACAAAACCGTGTAAAGTTCTCCATAATTCTCATCCTTTGTCCAGGTAACTGTGTAGTAAAAGTGCAAAAGTTATTTATCAAAGCAAAAAGCACCTGTTCCGAGCACTGTCTTTGAAATAAAATGCCATATGTGATGAAAACAAAAGTGAAACTTAAGCGCATGTGAGGATCAGCTGTGTGCTCTGGTTTATTTTCATAATCATTTGTTTTGAGTTGAACATAGTTACAGTGTAATCCAAGGATTGAAAAGTATTTTCTTAATAATATTGACCAGAAATTGACATTTTAAAAATACAGGCACCCAAGAAAGAACCATTTAGGAACTGGTATCGAAAGCAGGTATCATTACAGTACTGTCATTGAAAAAAATCAAACTGTATTCATTCCTATTCATCTCACGGTACGGTTTTCATTGCATTATTTTGTGATGGGTAACAAAATTGTGAACATGCTACTTTTCTCTCGTCATAATTCAAATAATTATGATGTAAAATGTTTGATAACAGTTATTTCATTGTGTATAGTGCAATAAAACAGAACAAAGGGACAAGGTCTATGTAGTTCTCTCAGTTTTTGGTTTTGCTGCACCATCAAAATGAATTTAAGCAAAGAAACTTGTAATTCAGTATATTGTGACGATATTATTGTGCGACTTTTGACGATACAGTACCACAATATTTCGGTTATTGTTACATCTCTACTCTTCAGTAAGAAAGTATTTGTCACTTGGATCCAGCTATAAGTAGTTTATTTGGTTTATCCAAATAGTGACATGTTGGCCTTTTTGTGAGGAGTTTGGATGATCCTCTTGCCTTTAGGGGTCTCCTCCTGGCACTCCAAAACCCCAACCCAAAAACATGCACCATAGGTAAAAATCCTCCAGCTTAAGGTAGTCCTGACCAAGCCCAGCAGCAAGGTCAGCGGCATTGAAGGGTTGGTCAAATGAAGAGGACAAATATTCAGTTCAAATGTATGTGTAAAATAGAGGGCTTTTGTATCATTTCTAGGCTAGGCTTGACTTACGCCATTGATCCATCCATGCTAGAGGGTTAGGGAGATTATTAATGCAAATTACTTGTAATATTTATTTTAGCTGTGTCGATGTGCAACCTTCATAAACATAAACTACCTGATGAGTATGCTCTTTTGCCATTTTTTGCTAAATAACTAACTAATGAAATCAGACAGAGAGCTAATAAGTCCTGAGGTAAGGCACGATCCTGCAAAAAATCCACAACGATTTCTCAGATACATTAGTGTGCCCGTCAATCACTCTGAACTCAGAAAGATCAGACCAGTTTCAATCTACCTGAACATGGGAGACAAGCTTCTGCATTGACTATATTTAAATCTAAGCTCAAAATGATTCAGTTTAGCCGTGCATATGATTGATTGAAAGGTTTTTATTCCACACTTTTCTCTCTTTCTCTCTTTTCTTTTAGGTGCTTTATGTAACATTTTGGTTGGGGGTCCCTCACCGCTTTGTTTCTATGGAGATGTCATTGCTCTGCCTGGAAGCTTCCACAGTATGACTTTAAACAGCTCTACCTTACATGTGTTCAATTACAGGTGGTTTTATAGCTGTAACTTGGTCTGGTTTGGTCTCCATGGTGATAGAAAGGTTTAATACCACACTATGAAACATTCCAGACAAAGCAATAACATATCTCTCTGGAGAAAAGCATTTGGCAGACCCTCCACCAGAAAAGTTACACAATGCACCTTTAATGTTAATCTTGTGGTGATCATTAATGTTTAGGTTTTTTTTGCATTGTGATTTTAAAGTCTTTCTTATTCTGTAAAGCGCACTGAATTACTTTGTGTAGTTGCATTGCCCAGATCTTTGTAAAGTATAAGAAAATAATTTTGGTGGGTGGACAGGCTAAGATTC
>KN493956.1:0-13603 GCA_000787155.1 Scartelaos histophorus | reverse complement strand
CTGTGGAAATGAATAAGCTAAAAAAAAAGGTTTGATAAAAATAAATTATTATTGAATTAAAAAAATTCATTATCATTGAATGAAAAAAACAAAACAAACAAAACAAAGAACTAAACTGATGTTATTTGGAAATCGTAAAAGTCCCGTACCAGTCCAAATAACTATTGCTAATACATGTATTGATAGAGTAGAAAAATGAATGTATTTAAATAGATGAGAAATTGTCATGGGAACCTCATATAAGTTACTTACAGACAAAAGCTGTTAAATGTGTGGGAGTGATGAAAAGATCAAGTCATTTAGTGTATTATTGTATTGAAGTTTGCTATACTTTGCATATACTGCTATAAAACTCATTTACTGCCCTTAATTTCAATGCAAAAAAGAGACATTAAGGGGCTGAGGTCAGGGGGTGTGTGTTAACAAAGAACTAAACTGATGTTATTTGGAAATCGTAAAAGTCCCGTACCCGTCCAAATAACTATTGCTAATACATGTATTGATAGAGTAGAAAAATGAATGTATTTAAATAGATGAGAAATTGTCATGGGAACCTCATATAAGTTACTTGCAGACAAAAGCTGTTAAATGTGTGGGAGTGATGAAAAGATCAAGTCATTTAGTGTATTATTGTATTGAAGTTTGCTATACTTTGCATATACTGCTATAAAACTCATTTACTGCCCTTAATTTCAATGCAAAAAAGAGACATTAAGGGGCTGAGGTCAGGGGGTGTGTGTTTGATGAGTGTGTGAATGTTTGTTTTGTCTGTCTTGTTTTGTTATGTATAATATTCTAGTTGAAGTGTTGTTCTGTGAAGTGTGGGAGGGGATTGGAAATGCGCAAGTTTTGCTTCATCCATCCCCTGTTCAAGCTGTGCATGTTCTTTCTGAGACTATATTGTTATGTTCTTATGTGAATTGTATATGCAGGTTTGACATAACAAACTAACTAACAAATAATGTATCATCAGAGTTGGAATTCGAAGTTCATTAATAAAAAGTAGAAAAAAAAGGGGACCCGGTGAGAAACCATGAGGCACCCCCTCTCATTTGTGAAAAAAAATGTGAATAGCTGCCTATAAAAACAAAACACGCACACGCACACACCCACGCACACACACACACACACACACACACACACACACACACACACGCACGCACACACGCACGCACACACACGCACGCACACACACACACACACACACTGTTGGCAGTAATAAAGATATGAATTGAACCAAAGGAGAGCGGAACTTCAAGACCTATAAAGTGGCACCACAATGGTCGACCATATCAAAAGCTTAGTAAGGTCGATAAATAAGGCAACAGTTAACAGATTACTGTTAAAACTGGAGAAAATATTGTTGGTAAATTTTAATGAAGCAGGATGCTTTCTAAAGCCTGACTGAAATGAGGATAGAAGATTATTTTTAGATAAATATTCAGACAGTGGATTAAAAATGATTGTCTCATATGTTTTAACTGTGGTGTTAATAATTGAAATTGGTGCATAATTGTTAATGTTGCTGGGGTCGCTCCCTTTTTCTGTTACACAAAAAGAGTTCTTGCTGTGCTCTAATGAGCGTGGATTGGAAAGTGCTAATTCCCATTTACATGAGAACTGACTCTCCACATGCTCAGACACTGCAGAGTTCACAAATCTGGTTTGAGATCACAAGGCCAGCTCAAAAAAAATCACACATTAAAAATGTTTAAACAAACATATTTTTCTCTGAAGTCTGAAAATGAAATAGAAAAAGAAGTAGTTTGGAAATCACAGCTCTTCACTGCAAGTGGAGTTAAGAGGACTGGCTCTTTGACAACAGCCTCATCATAAAATCTGACTAAAGCGGCACAATAATGAGCAGTTTGAACAGGATTTTCCTCCTTAAATTTGTTGTTAAAGCTTCATTTTCACATCAACATGTTAACACATGAAAACTGATGCTCACTATATTCAGATTGGAAACAGGTACACACCTGTTTGAATACATTCTTTCATTTATTTATTTTTCTTTATGTGTATTACTTTCTTACTTATTTACTTTTGTTTATATAAGACATCAAAAATGTTAAGAAGCAACATCTATAGAATTACATAACTAAGAAAAAAAGGGTTAACTAACTTTACATTACCCTCTCTTTCTCCCTCACACTTACATGTGTCTCATTCTCAGTTTATGGACAGAACAGGCCCCATGTGGAGCTCAGAACCTGAGCTGCAGAGGCTGCACTAGCACTGACTCAGGACTGGTGCAGGAGTTTAAGTGACTGAAGTGACTGTTCAGAGAGTCACACGAGGCTCATTCTGCTTTCTGGGTAATTGTCTTGTACCAAAACACCAAATTATAACAACTAAACACACAGTTTTTTGTCATTAAGAATAAATATGCATTACAGTTGTTCTCAGAAAAAGCTGATTTGAACGTGTATACCTCCTATGTTGAGACACACCTCATGTTTATTAATAACCCAACCTTACATACGGTTCCTTCAATACAGTAAAGATCATGTACAGCTCCTGTAAGGGGTTGAGTTTTTTTTTTTTTTTTTTTTTTTTTTTAACCAGTAACTTTCAAGTTTGAGTCTGTTCTGTAATGGAAGAGTTCATTTGAAACATACTCTCTTTGATACTGAGCCCTCTTCTCTCTTCAGTACTTGCTCCGTTTGTACAGCTCTCCAGACTCCATTGTCCTGAACTGTCTGCAGCTCGTGTGTGTGTGTGTGTGTGTGTGAGTGTGTGTGAGGCTGGCTCTGTGATCACACGCCTGTTAGCTCCACACAGCTGTCCTCACAGATAGCGCACACACTCATCCCAGTCCCGCTGCGTCCACTGACCCCCGGACAAGTCCACATATTCCACTCGCATGCTTTTTCTTCCGCTAAAATCTGTGAAAGTGTTTGTGTCCAGAGGTGTGCTGCCTGCCTTCAGCTCCAAGAGGAAAAAATGATTATGAAAATGAAATGATTGCTGATTTCCAGGCTTTGGTCTTAAAAGCGTGCCTGGAGGAAATTGAATTGGGGGAGTGGGAGGTGGAGCGCTGGAGCTAAATTAATAAATGGTTTTAAACGTGAAGCAGGTGCAGAAATGTGGGCTGTTTGTGATAATGAAAGAACACTTCAGCGTCTCCCAATGTTTGTCACAGAGAGCTTAAACATTGGGCTTATCTGGCTAACGTGATGTCATGAAAAATAAAATAAAATCCAAACCGTGTTGACTAAAGAGCTGTATTTTAGTTCTATGGGGTATTAACTGCTAACACAGAACATATTGAGATCTCCATGTTGCCTTTTATTGTTCTGAAAATACTAAATCTGACAAAAACAGAGTATTAACATGTTTTATAAGTTTCCGTTTCATTTCTGAAGCTCTCAGTCTTGATGAAACTACTGCACATTGCATCAGGTTTGTGAAGTTGTAGTGTTTTATATCATGTTTTTGTATATTTATGGAGAATTATCATATGGAAAATGGGTGATGTAGGCCTGTGGGCGGAGCCTTGTATGGAATGTGCAGCTATCCATAAGGACGGCTCAAAAAGGCCAGGAGAGAGATCGCTAGATTACTCAAACATGCATGGATGACATGTGAAACCTCTTCAGACATATTTAAGATGAGGGAACAGTGTACTAACACTGCATAATACCCCTTCTTTAATACTTACGTCATGTCATGGTTCACTTATGTCTGGATGCAGGGGATTTTGTAGTGAAGACATTATGTTTATGTCCACGGTACTGTTAAAGGTGAACTGTGTAACTTTTTGGTTGGGGATCTGCCACCTGCTTGGTGCTATGAATATGTCATTTCTCTGCCTGGAATGTTCCAAAGTATGACATTAAACAGCTTTACTATACATTTAAATGGTGTGTGGAGGGTATTACGTTCTGCTCTTACACAGTCCACAGACTCAAGAAGCTGTTTACGAAACCAATTCAGCGGTTTTTCCAGCTTTAGCTTCCTCACAGTCGCATTAGCGAATGTGCCATGTCTGTGATTTGTAAAAAAAAAAAAAAAAAGGAAAAATTCCACTACTACATTTCATCAAACACAGATATCTGGTGAAAATACTAGTTCTGTGTGAATCTGCATCTCAGTGTTTGTTGTTGTAATCGTGCCTTTTCTGTCTCTTTCTTTTCTTTCTGTGTTCTTTTCTCTTTCAATCTCAGTCAATGTCAGTAAAATAGAGTAATTTACAGACTTCCCTTATTTGCTGTGTGAATGTGCTGCACTCAGAGGTGGGGCGGTTATTTGCAAATTACCAGATGTCCCCAGGTTGTATTTATCCAGGCGAATAGAGCTTTACTCAACTAGATGGTTTTAAAGCTCAAAAATATCTTGAAAAACAAACACTATGACAAACAGAGATCTGACCTGTAACTTGGTCTGGCTTAGTCTCCATGAAGATGCCATAGGGTTAAAGCCATACTGTGAAACATTCTAAACAAAGTAATACAATTGCCATGGAGAAAAGCATTTGACTGCCCTAAAAAAGTTACACAATGCAGCTTTAATTCCCACTGAGGTGGCAGTGGATCAATTGTCTTTTTTACTTATTATTTATTAGTTTATTTTTTGTAATTTATTTGATCAAACAGGATTTAAATTGTATCTGCAATCTTACTTGGTATCAAGAGTTGAGCAAGGCACTTAACCCACCATTCCTCCAGTGTGTGAGTACACTGATATAAGTATGTGTGAGAGTCCGTGGTTGAGTGAATGTTGTGAGTGCCCATTTACAGTGGATTTATTCTACATCTCACAGGCATTGGTAAGAATCGGACTACCAACCTCTGAGTTACTGTATGAACAGTTTACCCATGGCTGCGCCTCGTTGTAGTTCCTTTTTCTTTCTTTTCTTTTTGACAAGATGGCAAAATTCTGTGTGTCATGAATCTGACAAGTGACACTTAAAGGTGAACTTGTGTAACTTCTAAAATGGAGGTTCTGCTACTTGCTTGTCTCCATGGAGATGTCATTTAGTTGTCTGGAATGTTCCACAGTAGGGCATTAAACATATATTTCTTACATCAAAATTACAGGAGTTTTATCGCTCCAAAATACCATGAATTCATTCCATGTGTAGGCTTGCTTCTCCAAAGATCTGACCATGAAGATGTCTCCATTTTGATTACCGAATTCAAAATGATCCAGGTCCTATAATATGACGTGGTCGATCTGTGTTACCGAACTTCTCATCTTTTGTATATCAGGAACAAAGAGATCACTCCTCCTGCTCTGAGCCCCACTCACCCTCCACTCAGGCACTACAAAGAACCCAGTTAAAAGAACAATTTCACACTTGGAAGTTGGCTGTTTGAGATATGGCTAGACAAAACGGTCGTCTTTTCAAACGAGGAGTGATTAAAGCACAAGGTGAGTGTACAGAGCTCTGTTTGAACCACTCACCTGCTCCAAGGCGTTAGCTCGGTCGGAATCACAAACACACAGTGACCGTGTCCTCACTATTCCCACACAGAGCAGTGAGTAGCACTAATGCCAATGTGTGGTGTTGTCTAAATGTCCACAGCGTAAAAAGTAGTGCACTAAATTACCCACAGTGCACCATGTAAATGAGGGTCCAACTATTGTCACCCAAAAATGAAAGGAGTTTGATAACAACTGAAACATAATGAAGAAGAAAATAAAAAGAAACTAAAATCCATTTGACCTAATGATATTGCTTTGTTTTGTTTTTTATATATAGCTACTTTATTACTATAGAATATATATGGTTGCATTTAAACACTGCATTTATACAGTGTTTTGTGTATTTTCATTAAGGAACCTCTTATTTACACACCAGTATATGTAGACAGTGGAGGTGAGGGGACTAAGTGTCTTGCCCAAGAACATTACAAACGTATTCATCTGCACTGAAAAAAAAATAACTTGTAAGATTTACTAGAAAAAAATCCTTGAAACAATTTGCTGTTGCACTTCTAAAGTAAATGTTAGTGCTGTAATATCCAGTAGTTCACTTGTCAGTATTAAGTAAAATGTACTTACCACCACAATTAACGTCATGAATTTATAGAGTAATTGTTACTCAAGTAAAATATATAAAATATTGTCATAATTAATTGCAATGGGGTGATGTAATAATTAAGTGATTATTATCTGTTATCTAGTATTTACTGATGTATAATAAATAGCAAATTGTCTCTTTTTATACAGTGCTTTACAACAATGAAGCACTCACCCAGCTACTCAAACTAGGGGCAAATGGGGTTAAGTGTCTTGCCCATGTACACAATGACAGCATTTATCTGTGGGAGCTGGAATTGCACTGCCAACCTGTGGGTAAGGGGATCTGACCGCTCAACCAATGCTTTTTTAAAAAATGTCTAGAGCGGGTTTCAAACCTCCAACCTTCGGATCCGTAGACCAATGCTCTGACCAACTGAGCTACTCCCACCCAAGCCATGAGTTTGAAGTCTTCTCTTTATCTAGAAGCACTTTGGTATTAGTATTTGTGGGTTTATGAGCAGCAACTGCAAAACCTTCGTCATACTGGTGATTATAGAGCAGAACTTACTCATTAAACACAATACTTCCACTACATAATAGAATAAGTATAATAAGTAGACTTTGTCCATTGCTATTGGGAAAGTAGCAGTTGTCAAACATTATGCTATTTCTGTGTAAAAATGTACCGTCAACTTTCAGGAAAAACATGGCCCTGCGACCTGGATAAGTGGAAGCAAATGGATGGTTGGATGTTTTTATTGCACTGAAAAATGTAGAAAAACATGTGTCCTCACTGTGAGAAGGCTTGCCCCTCCACAAAGCTTTTTTTTGACCTTCTCCGGCTTGTTCCCAGTGTTTTAAATGTTTTACACTTGGCTAGAATATTCCACAGTATGGTATACAGCCCATCTATCTCCATGGAGAATGTTCTGAAGTGAATGTAAGTGAAGTGAACCTTCAGACTTTACAGAGGGGCTGTTTCACTTGTGTGGGGCATTAACTAACACTTCACATGTTTAGATCATGTTACCTTTGATTGTTTGGAAAATGATATATTTGACAAAAACTATGTATTTATAGTTTTGTTCCCCTCCCTTTACTCTCCATGCTAAGTCACTCCACAATCAGAGCACAATCACCATGTATCCCGCTAATGAAGTTACTGTACATCTCATCTCAGGTTTGTGAAGTTGTAGAACTGTTTTTCACAAAGCATTCGTACTGTATTTTGCAGTTCACAAAGTGTTGTGCCGTAAGACTCTTCAATGTTGTATTATTGATAAGCCTAAAAGAACTCAGCAGATCTCCACTAATCTGTGAATTTTTATTAGTGCAGCGTTTAAAAAACAGAGACAGGAGAAGAGACAGGAGAACCACACCACAGCTGCTGTCATTAAATCCACCTTCATCTTTCCTCTAAAAGCCCAGGAGGCATGCTGTTCCTCAGGACAAATAAAGCACACATCCCAAACACGGGGCATCATTTATGTTCTTTCCAAAGGCGTGGAGCTGTTTAGTCTGTTCACAGAATGATTCATAAACCGCCCAGAAAGAGTCCAGAGCCATTTCCTCCGACCATCATAGTGATTTAACACTAATGACAGACGTGATTTACTGAAGTGCTTGGTTATTTTGGAAAATAAAGTCATGAGTCAAATTCACGACACAGATTCATATGTTTCTACGTGAGAGTTTACATTTAAATACATCATGCTGACCTTTTTGGATCCCAAAAGGTAGATCAACAGCATGGGTTAGAATAGGTTTAAGGTTAAGGTTAAGGTAGTGACAGTGGGGACTCAGTGTAGTCACAGCTGCACTGGGGCAGACTGACAGATGTGAGGTTGCCAATCTGTACTGAACTGATCCTCCAGCCTTCAGTTTGGGTCTTGACCGGTCTGCCCACTGAGCCACTGCCCCCCTCTATACTTTAGTTTGTGAGTGTATTTATCTGTGACACATACAACACTGACCTACAGAAAGAGGTCACATAATTGTGCAGGTTTTAGCTAAATTGTCACGTTGATGCCATAAATCTCTTAAAAGCATGATCACGCTAATTTATTTTAAATTTGTTTAAAGGTACAGTATGTCACTTTCTGGAGGTGACACATCACCTGTATGATTCCATGGAAATAAGTTGAACCCCAAAATGAACATTCTCCATAGAGATTTTACATCATACTGTGAAAGCCAAAGGAACAACCTTTCCATGAAAACACGTAGGAGGCCAAATAAGAGTCAGGTTTGTGGAGATGCAAGCCCACTCAGACAAAGTATGCATACTTTTTCTGAAATTTTCAGCCCAAGCAAAATGTGTCTTGATTAGCCATAAACGTACATACTGTGGTTTTAAAGATGCACTGTGTAACATTTCTGGTGGAAGATCCACTATCTGCTTGTCTCTTGGAGATATTATTGCTTTGTCTAAAATGTTCCACACTATTGATTAAACCTGTCTATCATGAGGGAGAAACGCAGATTACAGAACTATTCTACATTACAATTCAGATCTGTGGAGAGTTGCCCCTTTTCACAGATGAAATTGGATTTTTGAGCACTAGAAACATTGATAATGATTAAATGCTTGACAGACAATTCCAGAGAACAATAACATCAGTATAGAAACAAGCAAACAGACCCTCCCTCAGACAAGTTGTGCATTCCACTTTAAATATGAGTGGATAAGGATGGGGCCTGTTTCGAGCCTTCCTCTTTCTCTCCTCTTCCTGTTTGTGGCTTTCTGTCTCTCTTGATCGCTCTGTTTAATGAGCCCTTCTCCCCTCCCTTTAGTCCACCTCTGGCCCCTGACCACAGCCGACATGTGGCCCCTAGTGCGGGGTCTAATTGCTGGACTGGAGCTGCTGCTGTGGCTGGCTCTGCTCTCATTGACTCTCCTCACAGCCCTGCTCTCCGCTGCTCCCCTGCACTCCGGAGCTAGTCCCAGAGGATGGGCAGACAAACAAACCCGGGCGGACAATCGATACAGGAAGCACGAGTTAGCGCCCGGAACACCTCCTGATGAGCTCTGTGCACGGCACTGTGTGTGTGCAGGTTTACCCGCACATGTGGGGATGCGTCCCTATTAAGAGCATCACAGGGTGTGAGAAGTGCACTGTGCACGAGCCCAGTGAAAATACAGGTACAGTGCAGGGAAATAAGAATATTCACTTTTATTTGGAAAGGTTTGTCTTGTATATTTTTCACTAAATACACTAAATGGTCTAGAATAATGAAGTTATTTTAAAGGTGCTGCACACCAGACACACACCAGCTCCCCCAGTCTGAGCAGCACACACACACACACACACACACACACACACACACTCACACATAGAGAATATGTGGAAATGCAGAGGCCACTGTGCTGTGCTCTGGATGTGTGTTATGAGCAGAGGAAAGTTTCAGTCTGGTGTTTGACACAGAGCGTTTGTGTTACTCGTGTTGAGGAGTGCTGATGCACATGTGAGTTCACACACTGAAATGTGAAACATGATTAACGTGAACTCTGCAGAAGTGACAGAAGTTTAACCCTGTCAACTTGTAGATGTTTGTGCTGGTTGCAGAGATCAGACCTATGTGCGCTTTGTCTCACAGCTCTACTTAATGAGTTGAGTGTAAAGTCCCAGTTTGTAGCAGGTTCACAGTGTGGAGCACAGCGTTAAATGGCACACATGAGCCTGCAGCACAGTAGGGGATGTGACTCTTTTTCTTGCTGCTTTAAAAGTTCACAAAAGAGCTGTGATTGCTGCAATTCATCTTTTGATTTGACTTTTTTCAGTTGTCATGGCTCATTTTAAACTTGACATTTCTAAAACAATTTACTCCAAGGTGGGCCATATAAGCTGCTGCTTTTTTGTCTCCATTGGTTTGCCTGAAGTTTTCCATAGTCGGCCATTAAACGTCTTGCATTTATTCAAATACAGGTATATGGAGATCTACATCTCCAAAGCTACAGACTAATAATATTAGGCTACACAAAAATGTGTGCATGAAACGAAACACAACTCCAGGCCTGTTTTTGAGGAGAGGGAATTTTATATAATATAAGACTTTTAATGCCACAATGTGGAAAAAGCAATAGACAGATCTATCTATCTAGACTCTGTGTTCTTATAATGTGAGTCAGAAACCCTGTGTTTAAATAACACTGATCCTCATGTTATTGCATTGTGAACTAAACTGAACTAAACTGAACTAAACACCATAGACTGTGTGTAGAGGACATAGGGACCCCACACTGTTCTGCTCTATCCAACTGAGGCCAGTCCAGGCGAGCCAGTCCAGTCCAGGCGAGCAGTTACAGTGGATAATGTGTAGCCTTGTTGTAATTTCTGAGTACATGTTTCATATTATTCAAAGAACAAATCAGGAGCGAGGTTATTGTCCCTTCCCACCCACAGGTTTGGCAGGGAGGAGCAATAACTGTCAGTCAAAATGACTTTGAAAAAATGTACCTGTTTGGTCACTTATTATTAGTCATATCTCTTGATTTATTGAAGAAAATAGAAAAATAAAAACCCCAGGGTCATGTAGAGTGACATTTTAAAGGCCATATATTAGACTAAATGGACTCTTTGCCATTCGCTGAGCCATGTTAGAATGTTGTTATCTCATCAAAAACACACCTGGAGTGGTTTTATTTCATTAACACTTGTTTGAGTAATCCTTTTTATTAGTCTGTCTGCATTTCCAGCCGTATTTCTACCTTTTGTTTAGCAGAGATTGGCAGTTCCAAGGCTGAAATCATCCAAATTATTCTAATGACGGTGTCTGGAGTTTCAAGTGGAGCACTTCCTCTATTACCACACAACATCACAATGCGGAACAGAATGTTTTCAGTTTGAGATGCAGGGTTTGTGTGTTAAACATGTGTGAATGAAACAAAACACATCTCCAGGTCTGTTTGTGATGAGAAAACGACATTATAACGTAGATGAGAAATTAGAAGAACTTTAATGGAAGAGTAATGAGTCTAACAGCAGCAGTTACACAGAGACGCTCTCAGAATGTTCAGATGAAGTTGAAGTTATATTTGGGTGATATTTATGGTTTAAACCAGTACTAAATGATGTTTGGACTAAATTATATTTTATCAGCTGACTTAAAAAGATGGTCTTTTTAAATATTAAAACATTTCAAGTAACCAGGGGGCGACAGTAGCTCAGTTGGTGAAGTTTTCGTCCACTGATCCAAAGTTTAGCTGTTCAAATCCTACTCTCTACATGGGTCAATGACATGATGTGTGTCAAATTGAAATTTCTTTGGTTTAAATGTTTCAAATTTCAGAATAATTCCCCACATGCCAGTTCTACCTCTAACCGCCATGGAACCAAATATTTTTTTCACAAATCCTGAGTCATTCTACATCTTTTTTGTCCTTAAAGTGTCAAATGTTCATGTGGTGCGACCGTCCACTCTTAACTGATGATTTTTAAACTTTTTTAAAATGACTCTAGATCTAATCACATTAATTTTCTTTCTTTATTGGCATATTTTCTAAAATATTTTTAGTCCCACATGAAATTTCATCTTCTTTGAATAGATATTTACCCCATTATATTCAAACAAATATTGTCCAAGCGTGTCCGTTTTTTCAAATCTCATGTTTTCATGTTTTCAAATCTCAATCATATATCATCATGTTCATATGACTAAGAATATTATTTAGAACGTAGAATAACATTCCCACCATGTTTTAGAAAATAAAACTGTTTAAAGGATATTATTCTCGGTCGCACCACTTGACATTTTTTAAGTTCAGAGCCAATTCATTTACATAAAAAAAAACAACAACAAAAAAAACACTAAAAATGCTTCATATAAATGTTAAACATAGATTTATGCAAAAGTTCAATAGAAACTAAATTTAAAAAATTGCCTGTTGACATCATTGACCCACATGAATATCTTTGGAAGAGTGGTCCAGGGTTCCCACAGATGAATGCCGTTGAGTCCTTGGGCAAGGCACTTAACCCACCTCACCCCCAGTGTTTGCGTACACCGGTGTTTGATTGTGTGTGTGATCCTTTGATTTAAAGTGCCTTGAGGTCATTGGAGGTGGAAAAGCGTTGTATAAAAATAGGACCATGACCATTTACCATGATTTCAGGTTCAAGATCAGACCTACAACCAACCAAGTCCCAAATGAATCTTCCGTAAGACAGTCGATGGTTTCGCGCACTGACAGTTTCTCATATAACACGCCATCTTGTTCCCCACCCCCACCGGCTCACCCCGCCTGTTCCCCCTCCGACCGTCTCCACCAAAGCTCGCTCAAAGGTCAAGGTTGGCTCCACAAATTGCCTGCCAGCTATCGGCCTCGTCTCCGCTTCTCGCTTCTGTCGCCGGGCGCCATCTTTCTTTCCATCTCCTTCTTCTTCTCCGTGTGCGTTGGGGGGATCGTGTCATGGCGGTGGAGGGGGACGGGGCCCTCGTGCCCTGTTTGAAGCGGGGAGCCGGGTGACATTTCGGACTGACCCAGTGGGGGAGGGGGTTTGGTTGCTACTCTGGGGTGTGGGTGGTGGGTAAATATCAAACTTCCAAACATGAGCAGCTCCAGAGGGTCAGGCGGTGATGGGGGCCCCGTTGTGTGCACACGTATTTCACACCCAGACGAGGGGTCAGTGAGCCACTAGGGTTACCAAAAATATGAAATAGTAATTCTGAAAGTAGTATCTAAATTAAATACTGATTTGAGCAGATACTGATACAAAAAAGTTATATTTCAGGAAAGAAATGAATGTTTCCTGAATAGTTTTAGAAGGATTCTAAGGTGTATCAGAACAAGTATAAGAACACATAGACTAGTATACACCCATGGGCACTATGAACCTACCTAGACCACAGAGGGATTATACAAGAACACATGGGAACAGCAAAGGCTATTTAATTTAATTTTATTTAATATTTATTTAATGTGGAGAATGACTAAAGAGTGTTTTTTTTTTTCTTTTTTATTATCGTAATGTTATTGGAATCTATATCTGTATTGCATTGAATTTTTACCTATATTTACCTGACTGTGTGTTACTTGCAGCACATACTTCTCCATGTGTGTTATTAAGATCTGGGAGATTAAAACCCCAAGATCACAATCACAAAAACATAGTGAGTGTGATCAGCTGTACTTTTTGCTATAGAAAGATTGAACAGTAACCTTCGTCAAAATGCCCTTCGTAAAAACAATACATATATCGCTTAGAGTCACTTCACAATTCAGTTCAGTGGATGCAACAACAGTATACAGTATAAAGACTAACTAAGGCCTAACCCTGCTTAACTTCTAAGATCTGATGAGATGAGGCGTTCTCAAAATGCTCTGGCCACAAATAAGAAAATGTTCCCAGATACTAGTGTTTCATCTTCATTGACGTTATGAAGCCAGTAGCACAACCAATGTCCTTCAAGTCATTTTAACTAGACTATTACGCAAACAAGAGCAGGATGACCCTGTGACCTCTGACCTCTAGCACAGGGGGCTGAGGGCACAGCAGCTGACGGCTGTGTAAACAGTGTAACAAGAGGCAAGGAGCTGAGAGGCGGGGCCTGTTTAAAGGACAGAGGAGCAGAGGGGCGGGGCTTGTTTAAAGGACAGATGAGCAGAGGGGCGGGGCCTGTTTAAAGTACAGAG
>KN493954.1:12793-42891 GCA_000787155.1 Scartelaos histophorus | reverse complement strand
TAGGGAAATGGGGAGAAAATACCCTTTCAGTTAACAGCATGTGTCAATTTCTTTAGTTATTTGGAAAATGAAAATTGAACAGTACTGTTTAACACTGGTTGTATCAGCTGCATTCTGACATGCAAGGCAAACCACACCATTGTGCTGCACTTCCTCATCTCTAAAGGAAAGTACCTAGAAGAGCATTAAGGGAAACCCAAGAATAAAAAAAGAACTAAAACCAATTACATACTTCTCTCCAAAAATAATATAGGGCAGTATTTTTGGTTTTGTAATTTATTTGTTTTAAAATGATATAGCACGTACAAAATGTATACAGTAATACCCTTATTTAATTCCCCTGAATAAAATATTTTATTTGTTCAGCACATGCCAAGTTTTAGTATCTATAAGATACAGTAGACTGTAATTTGCTCAACAGTTGACAAAGATAGCAATAGTACCTCTGTAACAATAAAAACTTCAGAAATATTTGAAACACAATAAAATAACATACATTGCTCTGTAAAAGTTGCATTGCCATCTGCCCAAAATGTGTTTTTAAATTCCTGTATATTTTAAATATTTGACAAGTCAAAAATACACTTCTAAAAACGGTGGTGATCTGTCAGCAGGCTCACTTAAAGCAGCTGTAGCAGATCAACAATGCACTTTGATATTTTTTAAAACAAGGCAACCTTTCAAAATATGTAATAAATAATAAAGCATTTACAATAACATTGTACCTGTCCATATACATATTTATATCCAGTTCATAATAACTCAGAAACGTATAAAACATGTTAAAAATAGTTTCCCATTCATGTATTAAAAATAAAGATTAAAATGAACAGCATCTTGGGGGGACAAAAGACGTTACAGCCTGCATGCACTGGTTTCCGTGGATACATATAATTATAATTAAGTTCCTTGGCTTCAACATCAACATTAAGTGATAAAAACAATGTAGGCAAGTGATTGTGAGGTCCTTCAGCTAAAGCATGAGCCTCAGGGACTGGCGGGACTCTTTGACTCCACCCCCTGGATTGGCAGGGTCGTCCTGGGGGAATGACACCTTGTCCGGGGTGTACTCATTTCTCTTCAGGTCTGACAAAAGCACAGTGCTGTCAGTGTTGTCCTATCTACCATATCAGGATTACAAGTGTTCTTAAACTCACCAGGAAGTTTGAGTTTCCGGCAGCAAGAGTTGCAGTGGTGTTTTGCACGGAAATTTCTGATAGCGTCATCCCCCAGGTTGGCAGGACCGAAAATCATATCATATGACCTGCAGTTGTAAAATACAATAAAACTAGAGCCTTGGACCATGATGAATATTAATAAATGAATTATGAATAATAATAATAATAAAAACTGTAATGTTATTTTTAAAGCATGTAGGTCTGAACACTCACCCCTTTTCACCACTTTTGATAACAGATGGATCAGTCAAAATCTCTCCAACCCCTACAAAAGCCAGAACAATGACAAGAGAACCTGTTACAAAAGCATCTCCTTTGACATTTTTTTTTTTTCCTCAACCCAAGACCCACCCTGCAGGTCGAGCACCAGCAGCTCTCCGCGGGTGTACTCGTACGTCCAGTGGCTGAAGGCCAGCATCGTCTCCTCCAGTAAATTGGTGGGAACAATCTCCTCTCCATTGTTGTTATTAAATTTTCTGAACTCCCCAGTGATGCATTCCTCTATAGCGAACCACTGTCCAGCAGAATGACAATACAGCAGGAACACCTCCAGAAACCTGTGCACACAAAAGCAGGGAAGATGTACAAGCCAACACCAGGCTGAGAATGCCAACTAAATATTAAAATTGATTCCAAAATAAGTACCTTGGTGAATAAGGAATTGTTTTAGGTCTGATTTGATTGAAGGCAAATGTGAGCTTCTGGGCAGCTCGTTGCTGCTGAATTTCCTAAAGAGAGACAAAATAAAACCCAATGTCACTTCAATAAGAATGTTTCTGTAATTTACATTAATGCAGAAACTGGTGGTCTATTAAGCTTAATCAGCATGCAATAATCCAACATAGCCAGCCTGTTGTGTAGTGATTCAGAAAGTATTTACCCTGAGACAAAGATGCAGCACAGTCTCCTCCTTGTAGATGCTTTGCCAGGTCTGGACCACCTCTGGAAGAAAGGACTTGACTATGTACAGGTGGCCCGGTTTGAGGATGTCATACTCAGACCATGTGCAGAGGACCTTGAGAGCACGCCGCAGACCCCCACCCATCTCCTCTTTACTAAGGAACTCGATTTTGGCACTAAGGCCGCGCTGGGCCCAGGAAGACATGCTGTTGTTGATTGTGTTGGGAGAGCTTTCCTCCAGGCGGTACACAGTGACAGGTTCACCTAGAGACACAGATGCATAAAATGGAATCAAATGTCAAATCTTTATATTCATGTTCAAGTATGCATAACCCAGGGACATTTTTGCTAGGTAAAAACAGGTTCTGACTAGATATTTGACAAAAAGTAACTAATGACAACATCAGAGTATCCAAAAGGGAAAAAATAAACAATGCATGGTATAGGTAGATCAATAATATCTAAAAATTTAACAAAGGCTGTACTTTCCATATACTGCTGTCAAATTATGAAATTTTGACCACTCCAATTGAAAAAATACTGTAATCCAAAATAGCTGTATAACAGCTTTACATAAAAAATAAATACATGGTATTTGATGTTTGAAGATTTAGTACAGATGAAGTTTTTTTTCTTGTATGCTACCATCATGTACTAGTATGTAGCTCCCTAAAAAGTACCAGGTCTTACCTTTAGGGGGCACTGGGGTGAAGGGAATACTTTGGGACAGCCTCATTAGGTTATTCCGCTCCACAGCTGCATCAACAAGTTACCACAATATTGATAATGGACAGAGACAAATGATGTCATTTTTTTATACGTTTTAAATATGACTCACCCGAGTACTGATAATTTTCCATGGGTTTAAACGGTGAGCCAATAGCTGTAAAAACACAATAGTTAATATTAGGTTCACATTAAAATAAGCTCTTAAAATACAAAGCTTTTAAAAAGTCTAAACAAACTCAGATAAAGGGAAAATCTAGTGTAGTTCCAGCATAGTCCAGCAGGTGCCCCATTCCTGTTTGCCCACAAACACGCACCTCAGGTTCAGGCACAACTCTTCCAAAAGTGAATATTCGTAAATCCAGATGCAGTGATCACAAGCTAAATGCCTCTCAGTCATTTGATCAGTGTTGAGGATGATTTATTTTGAATTAATTGAAATGGAAATTTGTGGACCAATTATCCTTCCTAAAATATTGATGCTGTTTGATCGGTCAGTGAGGGTTACTCACAGTCCTTTCTGGCTCCAAGATGAGTGTGCCGAGGCGTGTACAGAGAAACTGCGGCTGGAACCACAGAAATAAAACAGCACTGTAAACCAAAACAAAACCTTGCCATAGCAACGGTGAAATAACCCATGCCAGGATGAAAGGAAGGGGCAACAGACAACAGCAAATGTAAGCAATGTGTCAATAGGGCTTATTTTCATTATTTCAAAACAATCCATGCAATTTCAATCGAACTATAAAGTATGCAGTGGAGCAAGGCTGGAGGCTAAGATAGGAACATAAATAATAAATTAACATCATACCATTCAAAGTATCCTCCCCCGGAGCTCGTCTGACAAGAAAACAAAATTAGTAATTATATCATAGATCAGGATAGTTTTTCATTGTCATTACTGAATTGTCATTTAACAGTGATCTGGTGTACATTGTCATTGAATTATAATTAGCTGTGGTAAAACCATCAATTCTCTAATCCAAAGAAACAGCTGATCATTTAGCCAAATGTGTGTATGAAAAGAGTATAAATACATTATTGTAACAATGCATCAAAATACTGTGGTATAGAAGTCTAAAACAGGGATCTTCAACCTTTTTCCTCGGGTGAGCTACTTTTACAAAATGAAAATGCTAGAGAGCTCTAGTAGCTCTCTAGCATAGCGTTTTAGTGGTCACAAGAAACTGAGTAAATATACGAGCCACGGCCTTAGATGGAGACAGTTATAGGTCTATAAAAGATAAACCAATATTCATTTATTAATGTACAAAGTTTGGCATCAAAACTATACATTTACAATGATAATAGACATTTTATCAATTTACTTATTCAGCACATTATGTATAAGTTAGAAATCCTTTGGCAAGTTACTTTGAAGAGGGTGGAGAGCTACCAGTAGTTCCCGAGCTACAGGTTGAAGACCCCTGGTCTAAAGTTGTTAACCAACGGTACGTTGGCTGAGTGGTAACATTCATGCAAGAAGGTTACGGTTTCGAACCCGTTGATCCCTTGTCATCCCTTGCCATCCGTTGATCGAACCCGTTGATCCCCATGACCCTGACCCGTGGGACTATATGGCTACAATGTATGGCTACAATCTGGCTTCCGTCATGTACGTACGTTCATTAACATGCACTGTCCCAAACAAATAAAACATATATGAAGTCTGATACTTACAGGCTACTAGTTTGGGCTGATTTGATTTGCACCCTTTCCTGGTGGAAACATAAAAAGATTCAGGTGAGACATTATAATATAATATCTTTACATAAGATATTAACATGCCCACAAGTAGATGAAAAATTTAAGACAATTACAGTAATCACAAACTGGGGCATAATGTGTGAACTAACACTTACGAGTAAAGCAGTTCTGGGGTCCTCATGAATGAGAATGTCTTCAGCAGAAACTCTGTTCTTGTCCCTCTTCAAAGCTACAGAAATTGAGACATTCTTTAGTACTTCTAATAAAACCCATAGTCTAAAGATTGACTGCACAAAAATATTCATTTATTAATGTAAAAAACAGAAGTCTAACTTGAGTCTGGATGGAGAAATCCAGGGTTTCGGCCAAACTCTGTGAAGCCAGCATAAGAGTTGACAGCTCTCATGTGACCATGGCTTTCAGACTGTAGAAATAAGCAAGTAACAACAATGAACAAAAGACTAAACACGTTTTGAAAACACTAAGAAGCTTACCTGTGGTCTGGTCTGTGTATCTGGCTTTTGCTGCACGCTACAGCCAGGTTTAGGTGTGGAGTGTTCAAGCTCCAAACTATCTTTATGTCCTGGAAAAAAAGAAAGGATAAATAAAACTAAACTAAAAGATTAAGTATTTCTTTTACCATTTTTATTCCTTTAACACTTTTCACAAATTGTATTTCCCATACTTGTTTGAGTGAAAACAAAAGGTAAATTCAGAATTTCCCAAATTAAATAATTAAAATAGACTGATCAATATAAAAAACCCATAATGTGAAAATTTACTGAGTTTAATGACACCACATCACAAACGAAACAGAAGAGCCCAGACAGTCAAATCCAGAAAATCCAGACCAGAAACCAGAAAATTATGATCTGAAGATGGACAGGCAACAGCACCCTGCAGAGCAAACTTCAGGCGCAGACTCAAACCTCTTGTTGAACTGGGTACACTCGCTGTTTTCCTCTTGTGGTTTAGCAACTGTCTCTTGCTTTGACACACAGTGCACGGAGGGCCTCGCTGGGCCCGCTCCATGTGTCTGCGTTGGTTCTCTGATGAGACTTCCGGAATGCCCCGGGATGCATTCAAATGAGTTTCTTCATTTCTGCTGAGGCTATCCATTGTGTGCTCGTCTTTGCAGAAGGCTGGGTTGTCATAGCCACTGAAGCCCCCCACTCCCTCCCCTTGTCCGCAGCCCACTTTGTTTTGAGGCTTTACAGTGCAAGCAGGCAAGCAAATAGGCTGAGCAGAAGCTGAAGTCTTAAAGACAACAACAACAGAAGGACACACACACTCACACTCACTCGCAGCTACATTAGAGTCTTCCTCTTTCTGACACTTACCCACAAACGCCCCAAACTCTACAGCTGTGCTGTCTAGCTGCATGGGCGCCTGGTCAAAACCAGATGAAGTCATTTGAGGTTGGCTGGAGGGGGTGCTGCTGATGTGAAAAAGAGCCCCACCTGAGGGCACATTGGGCAGGCTGGAGGGTGAGTCGGAAAAGCCCGGCTCATGTGGACGGCTCAGCTTACTTTGTGTGAGAGAGTGGCCTCGGAGTGGCAGCTCCGGAGGGGACAAGGCCACAGCACTTTGGACAAAGGCACTGGGGCCAGCGCTGCTAAAGGAGCCAGCCTCTACAGCGGAAGGCCCAAGCCCAAGCTTCTCTGGACTCAGACTAGGGTCCTTTCCCATGAATCTGCGACCACTTTCACTTGTACCCCCAAACAGAGAATCCGCCATATTAACTCCTGTCTGAGGATAGGAACCAACATAAGTCCCTAAACTACATTTCCCAATCACAGATGATTTGGAGAGAGGTCCGGTGTCCATAGGCACAGGAGCAATGCTGGGAACTACATTTTTAGAAAGGCTCAGTTCTCTGGTGATCTGATTGTGGACTTTGCTGGCCTCTGACGCTCTCTGAGCAGTGAGGGTCTTAAGAGTGTCCACAGTCAAAGCTGAGAGGTCCTGGAGGTGACCGATCTGAGAGTCCAATGTGTGCAAAGAGCGTTTAATGTAGTTGACCCTGTTTCCAACTTCTTTCAGTTGCATACACATGGTCTCAACTCTGAGAATTACAATAAATACGGATTAAATTTGGCAATGCTCCTTACACTGTGATACTGAAGAAAGAACTAGTAAGCAATATGATTTCAGTGTTAATTTTGGTACCTTTCAGAAGTAAGGCGTATGCGTTCCTCACTTCCAGAGTGAAACTTATCATCCTTTTCATGAAAGTATGTCTCTACACATTGTTCTTCAAAATCATGAAGCTTCTTTTGGTCTTCCTCTGTGAGAAATAGCTCTGAAAAAAAAAATATAGCATGTAGAGAACATTTCACTTTTTATTGCATTTGGGTTACTTCGAAAGAATACAGTGTTTGTACTTGGTCCATAAGTGTTCTCTTTCTTCCGCTTCCTGCACGTGCAGAACAGAGAGTATATATGGCAAAGGAGGATAAATGGAGGTGGCAGAACAGGCTTCTCATGGTAGGCCATGATAAAATGGTATCGCTGGTATTTCCACACAAGGTTTGAGATGGACTTCACTTGAATGTAGACATTACTAAAAACATGAAAATATTAAATTTAAAATAACACTCACACAAGTTACAACAATCTAAAGAAATGTGTCATTACTCACTTGAAAAAGGCAATGAGGAGGTTGACCATTAGAATATACTGTACAAAGAGGTAGACAGCCTGCAAGAGAGGAGTCAGCCAAACTCCTGCTGCACATAAATCCTTAACATTATTCTCAGTGCTGTTGGCACAGACTGTGGGAAGAAATAATACAGAAAATCACATTGTATCCTACCTCAATCCCACTACTTGTACAACATCTCTAGAAAATACACAAACCAAAACTACAGTTTTACTACTACAGTCAAAACTACAAGACAACATACTGTATATTATAAACAGATACAAACCTTTAGGTATACCAAATCAATATTGCCATCAAAATAAATAATCTCTGGTCTGGTCTGGTGTCTTACATAACAAACCAGGTGAGAAATTAGCTGAAAAGTGAAACCATACATTTTGGTTTACCTAAGCTTCAAATGCACTGACTCAAAGATGATCAGATAATTGCCATCTTTTACACAGATCATTTCCTGCAGAGTCGGGGCAGTCGATGCTGCTTCTGCGCATGGATCTCTACATGTGAATGAACCGTGAGTAATACAATGATTACATTGAGTGGGTTTGATTCTCAGTGCTTTTTGTGCGATAATCACCTCTCGTGCTCTGGTGAGAAGCTTTGAAAAAAATTGTCCTTACCCTCATAATCATCCCTACCAGGCTCATCCTCCTTACCATCGATTTCATAGGCATACACCTCCCCATACATCATCCAATATGGTTGGAACACCACATCTTTAGCCAGTGTCCAACTGGGCTCTTCATGTGGGTACAGAATGGCTTTTCTGGGCACTCCATAGCTTAGCAGCACAATAGCCATGATCACCACTATGTAAAACATGTTGGCCACCTGAAATACATTAGTGAGAACATATTTACAGCTCTTTCACAGAAAGAAAACAGCACATCACTATGCACAGTCTACACTGGGTTCTATGTCACAGGTTGAGACTCAGTGGTCCCTGCTTTCAATTTGACAGTCAGATAGACAAACCACTGGTGCTAAAAGACTGAAAAAAGACCACTGAAATAACACCCCCAAGACAGACAGTTTCTCATCTAGCAGGGGACAACTACAACACATCACATGGATGATGGTTCAACAGACGACTCAAACACATTGAATGGTAAATAATACCTGATTTTAACATAGGTGAAATTTTGAAAATGATCCAGACATTATCATCTTAGTATATTTGTTCGACCCTTAACCTTTAAACATTGTAATAAATGTTTCAGATATGTATCAGATAAAAAAAATAGCCATACCATCACCAAATTAACAAATATAAATAAAAAAATAAAATAACATGACTCACCATTTTAGCAATCATCATGACATATGGTCCAGCTTGTTGGTTGACAGCGAGTATATCAAGCAATCTCACATACCAGAAGATGATATTGAGACAATAAACTGTCCTTCCAGGGTGTAAGGCATCCCCTCCACCCAGCCTCAGACCAAAGCCAATGAAGAAAGTCAGAATTGCCACAAAGTCAGAAACATTAAAATATTCACCAAACCACACTTTTATCTTCTGACTTATTTTGCCAGCTTCTGACATGAACATCTAAAAAAACAGAAGAAGACAAATAATGTAGTTAGTGTTTGATAGCACTTTGAACTAAAATCCAATGTAAATTACCTCTCGAATCTTTTCAATGGCAGATGAAAATATGTAGAGAATGACAATCCACTCCTGAGGAGAAGGCCAATCAGGCGGCATTTTGACCAGGACCACGTACGAGTAGAGCATCAGGAAGGCAATGTAGAAAAGCTGACAAACCAAAAGTCACAATTATTAGGAGTGACAACTTCGGTCACTGACGTTTCCCTTTGGGTGTGGTGTTTTAACACATGTGCAAATCAAAGCCAATACAGTACAGTAAAGTGGACGAGAGCGCTCTTAAAAATATTTTGATTTGAAATGTAAGCCAAGGCCCTTAAAAGGGAAACAGCAGTATTCAGTGGACTGAGGAGCTCCTCTAGCTCAGCTGGTGGTGCCCTGTATGCTTAAGGGCTGTGTCTGTGAAAGAAAAATCCATATTTTTCTCAATACACTTTACAACTTAAAAAAATAAATGGGGAAATGTTTAATGTATTCCATATTAACTATAACATAGGTTTTATTCACTGTATCAAACTAATGCCATCTGAAACTTATGCTGTATTGTTGTTTAACTTGAACTGTGCATTCATCTTGGCTATTGTCTATAAACACCTTTGTACTAGCATTGGATGATAGTATGTTCATGTGGGAAAAGGACAATAAATGGCCTAAATGAACATGTTACTTTGAATATGTCACTATATTCAAAGATTACCATGGCTTGACAAGTCATGTGTGTAGGAAGATAAGGTATTAATGTAAAGTCACGACACATAAACTGCAGAGGTAGATAAGCTCAACCTCTCAGAGATCGTATCAACAGTCTAAAAACCCATCTCAGTCCAAGAGCCTGTTCAGCCACCTTTTCCTGGAAAGTGGCCTCTGTGTTCATGTGAACTTGCCTCAGGCTTATATAAACAAATGCATGTGAGAAAGGATTCAAATGACTATGTGACATATAACTATTGTACGGCTATAGTTAATAGTTAAATAATAGTTATAGGCTATAGTTAAATAAATGAAACATTCTTATCACCAGGAATATACCACATTGATTACTACAGAGAAGCCATCTTGTATATTAGAATAATGTTCTTTAACCTAAATATTTAATTATTCAAACTTCTTTCCTATGAGTGCTGAGAGAATAGCCAGACATAACTTCCACCTGTCTATGCATACCGTGTTAGCCCAGAACTTGACTATGGGAGCATGGTAGAAGGCATAGATTTTCCGGGTTAAAGGAAGTTTTCTAGAGCGAATTGGTGTTTCCATGTCATTTTTCCCCTCAACATGGTCATGAGCTCTGCTCTCTTTAAACACATCCTGTAAAATAAGAACATAACACTAGTCAGATAAATGCAATGTTATAATAATATGCAATGTTGTAAAATATCACAGCGTAGAAGGAGAATCTAAAAACTACCATTTGAATGTCCTCAACTGTGTTTTGGAAGTTACTTTCACTGTCCTCCATGGTCATCTGATGATCATCTTGTGTCTGAGGGATATGAGCCATCTCAGCTTTAGATTTATACTCCAACAGCAGGATGGCAGGAGGAACCAAGATGCTGAGAATCACCTGGACCAAAGGCAGGTTTATTCATTGCAGTTTTATGTTAATTTTATGTATTTATTGTTAATGAATAATGAACAAAAGAACAAAAGAGTGTATGCACCTTGTACCAGGAGTTCTTGCGCATGTTTAGCCGCCCCATCCACATATCTGACAGGAGCATTTGGGTGCTGTTATGAGCCACGAATGGCCGAAGGTGGGATGAAACAGCCAGTTTGAGACAGGTGGAATTACTCCAGTTTTTGAGCTCATAGGTCAGGAGCTTCATGGCCATTGTCTCATCCTGTCTGAATGACTGCTCAAGTAGATCTACAGCCAGTGTCCCAAACTCACTAAAAATAAAAACAAAGTACTGTTTATGCACTTAAAATCTTACACCTCACCTAAAACATTAAGGTATAGTTAACATACTTGGAATATTCTTTAAACTCCTCAGATGTGTCATCTACAACATCACTTTTTTTAGCCTCATAGCCCATGGAGCGACAGAGTTTGCAGGCCACCAGTGCTTTGGCCATGTTTTCTTCCCCTTGCTGCCAAAAGAACAGTGCCATTTTCTGCCTCTTCAGAAGCACCGCCCACACAAGAAGTTCGTTGAAAGGGTACGGAAAACGTCGTGTCTCTGGATCATCAATGTCCACAATTTCCTCCTTGGTTCTTTTTTTGTTTTGATCCATAGAAGTCTCCAGCTAAAATGCAGGGAAATATTTCACTAGGTTCATATTTGGTGAATAAATGAACATGCGTCTACCAAGTCTTACCTTTGGTTTGTATGGCTGTGCTGTCTTGATAAATTGGTTGTGCCTTGTTTTTTCCTTTTTGTCAGCTTGCATGCTAAAAGACTCATGATTCTTTCGCAAGTGGGAACCAGGACCTGGTATATGGCGCCCTGACCGCTGAATATGCAAAATTAAATGTAATACTGAATATGTTACACATATTTGTAAAACACAATGAAGCAACAGATGCATACCCTGTTGTTGGCATGGAGATTGTTGTAAATAATTCTGAAGCGTTTCCGGGTATAATTGCACCTGTAAGTCCCACCCATCAGGAACTCAATAACCAGGCCCACATCTATTAGTGTGATCTTGTAGTTTGGAGGGAGATGGCTCTGAAAGTTATCAATAAAAATAAGTTATAATTGATAGTAATTTCTGTATTAGAAAAAAAATTAAAAGTAAAATTACATTTAAGACACTAACCTGTTTCACATCCCGAACAAGGTGTAAAAGAGTAGGGTTGTTTGGGTGCTGTTTCTGTAAAGTAAATGTATGTATGTATGTAAAACATAATCATTCATTTTTAAAATCCACCAATGTATAGTGGCTGTTTGAATCATTTACAGTGTTGTAAAGCTCCTCAAGACGACTGATGGTTAAAAACCGGTGCATGCTCACACCATTTTCTATGAGTAGTTTCACGAACTCCACTCTGTCCATTACAAGTGCATCCAGCATAGCCTGCTCCAGAGAGCTCACCTGCAACAATAGAAAGCTATATCCAGTATGTATGCCAAGCAGAGTCAACAGTCTATACAAGCAACAACCAGTGAGTTTAGCCTATAAGACTATTAAAGAAAAAGTTAGATTGCAGTAAAAACACACATTCAGGGCAGCTTGCCCCAGTTTTGCCCCTTGGCTACCCTAACAGTGGCATTTGTCGTCAGCAGATATTGTGGGTCATTTTGGGTAATTCTGGGGGTTTGTTATGGATACTAAACAAATGTCTCTAGAGACTTTAAGACATGTTCACAGAGAAACGTACCACTAGCTGCTGTCCATAAATAAACACATGATTCTTGGCAATGTCAACACGGTCCCAAGCCATTGTGAGGACTAGCTGATCAAAGGGAGATGCATTTGTACCTGGAAAATATATGAAAATTATGAATAACAAAAAAAGAAAGATTGAAAGATTCCTCTTTGGGATCAAGACACATTGTTTGAAAGTATACATAATTTATTAGCCCAAACATCATTTTAAGTGATTTTTATTGAAGCACAAACAATTATTAAGTGCTTCAGGTCATAATTTTCTGTATCTCTGAGCTAAACAATAGTAAGAAAGTATATTTTTCTGTTTGTAGAAGTGTTACTATTTTACTAAGTGCTGTGGGGGTCATGCCCTGTTGTATTTTAGGTAGTTAATAATTAGACAACATAAACAGAAATTCTGCTTGTGATACGTGGACAATCATATGAACCTTCAAAGTAATTTCCTGCAACTCAAAGGAACACAAAAGACAGGTCCAAAGATTTACTGAAAGGAGATAGTGATCTTATTTCACAAAGAAGATTGATCTTAACTGAGGTTAAATCTGGGCTGCTACTCAGGTCAGATTAATTGATCTATTTGCTTGACATCAAATTTGGGAACCAACTTGACCAAATGTGTTATATTATAAATAATTAAGTGAAACAAAATGTATGAAAGTGGAAACTGAATTAAATCTTTTTTCAGGTTCAGAGTCTGGTTAGACTAGAGGAAGAAAGAGAGAGTTGCCATGGTGACTGAGTTAGGGTTTGAGTTAACACACTGTGTAAAAACGAAAACTCTGATGATTGCAATAGTTAAAGTGATTTGGACAAAACCTGTTTCATGACACAGGACGAATAGAGAACAAGTTTAATATGAGACAAACTATTACAGCTGTGGGCTATCTCTTTCTGCTTAACTTTTTGTCATCAGATCAATTTACACTTAATAAAAAGAAAAAAGGAAAGGGCATTTGAAGGACTCTGTTTTCAAAGCACATTTATGCCTTATGAAAACATGCATCTTGAAACCCTAAGCTTCAACTGTCCTAAAAGGAGTATAGTCCAACTCAAATTTATCAGCATTCATTCATGAGTCACAAGAAGATAAAAAAGGCCCATCTTTAGCTTTCAACAAACCTTGAAGTAAGGCTCTCAGGATAGCTACATCAATGTCCTGATGTTCTTCTGAACTTGAAAACACTGTTATCTGTTTTACAAAAAACAAGATGGCAGATACTAACCACATAAAAACATAATAGTAAATGTAATGCTACTTGATTTAAAATACTGATTTTTACTGAGTTTACACATTTACCAGTTCTTTGCTCTTCATACATTCCATTAGATTCTGAAATAGGTGGATGGTCTCACTCTGGCTGAAGTTAAAGGTTTTCTTTATGGTTGCAATAATGTCAGTCTCCACTCCATCAGGAAGATTTCTGAAAAAAATAATTAAATATTAAGTCAACTTTTTTGCTTTAGTGTAGGTGACACTTATCTACATTGCCTACCCTCCCTCCTCGGTTTGCTTGTGGACATAGGCCAGTATGTCTGCAGCACGACCCGTGCCTTCACACACCACAACAGGGACTGGAGGAGTCTCCTGAAGATACTCCAGGACAGTCAAGATCACATTAGGGCCTCCTTCTAAGATTAAGGCCACCACAGGTACACCCTGACCAATACCTGGACACCAAAGGAAAAGCTCTTTTCAGTGTTTTATGCTTCCTGTAAACTTTGTGATATTGTAGCACTTTATTTATAATAAACTTTAAAATCAACGCAGTTGAACAAAGTTGCAGTTCCTGCAGCAAATAATACCCTTTTAAACTGAAATCTTACGAGCATGTATCCTTTGGAGGTTAATGTGTTTCTCCAGATCTCGGCGCAGTTTGACCTCTGCTCCATACTTCCCCACAGTGCCATCATCCACCAACAGGAAATGAGAATGCAGATTATTGAGAACGTTGAGTTTACTGAGAGGGTTCAGTAGTGTTTGGTAAGGAGCAATAATCTGCAGCACAAAGTCAAAAAGCCAAGACAGACAAATAATGACCCAATTACAATGACTTCTTCATACTTCACAGAAAACCATTAAAAGAATTAAGTTGAGTCTAACATCTCTGCCGATGAGATCATCCTTGTTTTCAATGACTCCCCATGGAGCAATGCCGACAGTGCATATTTTCTTAGAGGATCTTGAGCAATGCTCTTTGAGAGCATCCCCAACATGCTTTGCTACACCTATGGAAGACACAGAGCAGAAATGCATTTATTATTACACAATGTACATTCATTGGAAAGGCATCAACAATACAAATATATCACTTAAAATAGCTGATAGCAGAGTGCAAAGCAATCATGTTATAGTTCAACTCAGTTTTAAGTTACAAAATTAAAATTTGATATGATGTAGACACATAACACAGATGTTTTCAACCACAACTCTAAACTATTGGATAAGGGAGATTCAGCAGTAATTTGTGAGCCCTTCCAAGCTGACCTGGGTGCCAAAGAGGCATTAGAGTAATCACTGGCTCTGGGTAAATGGCCCCTGTGAGTAATGATTTAAACACTGTAATAAACCACAGCATCTTAGCAGCTCTTTGCGGCTGTAGACACACCTCGGGCACAAAACAGCCAAATGATATGCCTATGGGATAATATTACAGGTTCTGCTATATCAGCGCACCAAAGAAATAACTCTGGTGGTTTGGTGGTCTGAGGGTCTGCTGGGTATATGTGTTCTCCATGATGTAAAGCCGACCATCAAATCAATAGTCTTTAAATTCACAGCTCAGTTAAAGAGGTTCAGTGATAACTTTAGAGGTTCAAACATATACCTGTGTTGACACCTTCTGTGAAAATCCAGGCCCCAGTGGTGACTGCAGCTTTTATAAGGCCTTTACCCACCACCTGCTTGATGCGGGGGTGAAGCTCAAAATTCTGAACTCCTCCATGGACAGATATCAAGATTTTGGGAAGCTCCATGTGCCACTCTTTCAACATTAATCGCAAGATGCTCTCAGGCCGTGAGTCATAGGATAGACGCACATACTGTAAATGTTGAAAATAACACCAATTAAGACACACTTGAGATGATTATTGATCTGCATAATGTATATACAGTGCTTAACAAATTTATTAGACCACCTTCAACTTCATAGTATATCAAAAACTTGTTTCAAGTTAACAATGTCATTGTTATTCATTAAGAAAATTACCAATTGGAATAACAAAATAGTCCTTGTTAACAAATAATAACCAAAAATGTCAATATTTTGTGTGAGCACCTTTGGCGCAGATAACAGCTGCACTGTTGCTGCATTGTTGCTGCATTGTTTTTAATGTAGTTTTCCAAAGTCTCTTTTGTTAGTGAGTTCGGTGACATTTTTGAAAAACATTAAACTTGTACATTATGGATAGTAACAATAGTTATATTTTAGCATTAGCATTATTGTTTTGATCTTTCACATGCTGGTGGATTAACCATTATAGAAAAATATATTTTGGTAAACAGAAATACTGTTAAATTATAGCAGCAGTGGTAAACACCTTATACTGGGTGGCGGTCAAATAAATTTGCTAAGCACTGTATGTAAAGGCCTGTTCACCTTCGCTCTGTACGAATGAGAACCTCCCTGGAAGTTGATGACACCGTAGGCATCTGTGGGACTGGCTTCTGTGTGTTTCTCCAGTGACCACTCCTCCAGCTCAGGCACTGACAAGTTGGCATTCTCACCCAATCTTACGTCTGAATATTTGGTAGCAATGCTGGCTGTAAAGCCATGTTGCCGTGCAAGCCGCCCACAGTAGCACCTAGATAACAGTTTTGCATGTTACTTATTCCTATAAATCCACTTGAAATGTGACACAAAAGGGAGAAACTTAATTGTATTAAAAGATTGTGCAGTAGATTGGTACTGTGTATAAATTATGTTGTAATCTATAGCATAATAACAAATAACATTTTATTTTATTTTGAGAACTTTAATTAATACTTACCGAACAAGCTGTTGGCAAATCTGGCATCCTGGAAGGCATCTGAAATTATATAAAAAATAAGTGTGACATATATCCTTGGCCTGGTGAGTTAAAGAAAATGTATTAAAGGGCTAGTTCAATGAGAGACATTTAAAGAGAATACCTTCTAAATAGGTGCCATAAGAGTACTTATTTAATAGCTGATTATGAGAGTGGTAGTGTCAAATATGTTTCTGAAAGTCAGGACCTATTTGACATACCAATGATAGCACTGGTACATTCCATTTTAGCGTCACCATGTCAAATACCAGCAAGTATCTGCAGTGAATTGTGTTCCATCGTAAAACATCACTAGTATTGATCTTTGATGCTAACTCTTTGTTACAATACAGAAGACTTGATAATATCATAATATATTTTTGAAACTGGAACTATACTGAAAATCACACATATTTTAAGTACACTGCTTGTACAAGAGTGGTGGTTAGAGTTTGTGTGTACTTTATCGGTTCTGTACAATTAGAGCACATCCATGGCCTCACACTTCAGTATTTCTGGGAAGGGGCCAGAGTAGAGTCACATACCTGTGGGGCTCTCTGGACACAGTGAGCATATACACACATTCTCGCTTGCAGAATGTGCTCTCTATCCAGGGTTTCTGGGACTGTGGACAAACAGAATTGATTGAACTCACAATTTGATTAGGTTTAATGTCACTTTGTCAGGTTGCAAATGTACTAGAGATTTGTTGATAAAGAAAGACAAAACACACAGACCTAAAATTAAAAGTGTTATTTCCATCATCTATTCAAAAGATTTATGCCACAGGAATTTAATAATGCACATTGTTCAAAGTTGAGATTCCTGAAAAGCCTCAGAGTGATTAGAGCTGCTAATCTTTTTAAACACAAAGCAAGAAAGCTGTAAGTACCATCACCCCACAGCATTCTAATCAAGTACAAACTCACAAAATCACATCACTTCATCTTGTTGGTTACTTGCACTCTATATTTTACCCATGAACCAAACAAAGGCTTGACCAATTATGTAGCAAGTTAATGCAAATGCTTCCACACCATAAAACATAGCAAAAGCATAAGTGAGACAACAAAATATGAGTTTGTTGAGAATGATTAAAATTGACTGCCATTACGCAAGATGTCACCTCCACTCAGACAATGCATGTATAAAGTGACATAAACAGATAAAATAATTAATAAAATGTCAAACTATGCAGCTCAGGAAAAATAAAACCGACTTCATTAAGCCCAGCACACTGATTAACTCCTGAACACAAGAAAAGTATAAGAAGATGACAGTGGCTTGTGTGAAGCAGTTCAAATAAAGGGTCAGCTCTCGACCATTGACCAATGAGTGCGTACCTGGATGTCCTCCTCATCTCTGTGTTTAAGGGCTTTGTACAGGAACATACCAAAACTCCTTCATGCATCTCATGGACAAACCGCAGTCACCACAGCTCTGTCCCTACGCCGTACTGAAGATCAATCCAACATTTACAGACAGGTTTCAAAGTCTACTTAAGGTTTCCACACAGATCCGGTCTCAGTTAAAAAGTGAAAGCTCTTGTACTGCACTGTTAATCTGTAAGAAGCAGATGAATGTGTCTGGGACAGGCTAGATATTACCCTCTCAGCCCTAGGAGAAAGACGCAAAGGCGGGGGATAGAGGGGATTTAGAAGATGGGCAGAGGCCTGCATGATATATACCTTGTTGTCGACTGAGGACACCCCACCAACTGTGATTCATCTCTCACACACACACACACACACACACACACACACACACACACACACACACACACACACACACACACACACACACACACACACACTATACAACTCACACACACACACACACACACACACACACACACACACACACACAGAGTTGGACTCAAAAACAATCATTTCAACAGTAAACTCTGGGAGGCAGCAACAAGTCACAGTTTAACTCTATGCTTAAATTACTCAGTACATTAATTTTAAATTATTAGAGATTCTGGTAAACTTATATGAAAGGGTCAACTAAAACTTACAGAGGGGGCATTTTACTTCTATTAACTACATACCTGCGACCTACTCTATGACATAAGGTCCTGCTTGGGAAAGTGCTTTAAGAAATGGACATTTTTGAGTCAAATACAATCTATGGTTCGACCTGAGCCCACAGGGTTACACAGTGTACAGGGGCAGATAAAGTGGGTGGTGCTCTGTGAACCTGTAACCATGGCGTCTGAGAATGTCTGGCAGTGAAGACATGAGGGCCTGAGCTCCTGCCAAAAACACACTTCCTCTCTCCTTTTCCTTTGAGCCTACGTTCACTAAACTTTACTCAATCAACAACTTCTCCTTTATTCATACTTAAAAATAGCTTTATCTTTATTTGCCTGTTATTTTGTGAATATATATTTTCATTTTCATAGAGAATTGATATATGGGCATACTGTGTTATGCTGAAATAATAGCACGTTTGTTTGAATTAAATTTAAGAGGAGGGTATATTTCCTCTCATCCATTGTTTTGCCATTATTGCTTTTATTATAAACTTATTTCTTAAAAGAATTAAATGCACCCTCTGCCTTGCAGTATAAAAGGTGAGGCTTAGCCGTGCAGTTTCTCTCCAGCTACCTTCAATATAATGAAATTAATTGGACTTACCATTACTAGTCCTTAATTAGCCTGGTCTTCTACTGGAAAACTACTTCTAGTAAAAGTCAACAATGGCAGGAAAGAGTTAAACGTCTGAGTGGAAACTTGAGAAGTAATTCTTGGAAGGCTGTTGGCAGAAGTTAATTCATATTATGGTCATAAGACTACAGAGGTTTATCTCTCACACTTGTGCCCTCTGGTCTGGACCATGCTCTGAAAAGCACATGCTGATAGTACAGTCACTCTCTGCTATGACCTGCAAGCTATGGCAATCCAGGTCAATCTCTTTACACAAAGATGCAAACATCTTTAAAAGGCATGTGAGGTCACTTTTCATGGTAGTTTGTAAATATTTAAAATACATAATAAGAACAATGAAATATATAAATAATAAGATTTAGTATGTAGAAAAAAACATCCCAATGGTGTCCATGCAGAAAGTATTTCATTTGTCACTAGTGAAGCAAACAGTGGAATACAGGGAAGGCTTACAGTTTAAGCACAAAACAGATGTGTGGGACAACATCCTTGCCAGATTATGCAAAATGTGAAGACGTTTTGCAGCAAAGAAAAGTGACGACAATATCAACCCTAGATATCAACTTAGATCAGTTTAGCAAGGTTTAACTATAATTTGGAAGATGTAGTCTACAGTAAATTATCCTCATTATTCTACAGCACAGAGACGTGCACAGTTGAGTTCACACAGGACAGCTGATAGCCCCATCAGCTTTATCTGAATGCTCTAAGCAGCGAAACAGCAGTATTCAAGTGGTCAAGTCATCATGTGACCACCCAGCGCCAGCAGAGTGGGAGAAAGGCTGGGAAAGGAAGTGTTCTTTCAAGTCCTACCCAAGAACCCTTATAAGATTTTACATTTTCTAGATAACAACATAATTAGCCAACGTAAAACTACAGTTACCAATTAAGTAGAACTAACGTTGAACTGAATTGTCACTACAAATCGCTTGCAATAAAACTCGCATGGACTTATTTATCCATCTAATTCACGACTACAATGACAATATGAATCTCACACTGCTGCATCCCAATCCAAACATACAGTCATATCCCCTTCGGTTCACTGTACAAGTAGGTGGTCAAACGTGACCTACAACACAATCTTAATTCAGCACATATTAGAAAATATGGAAATGGAGGGGAAAATAAGGCGTTCTCACTTAAGCCAAAAGTTGGTCATGAATCATGTAGATTTTCTTTCAGAGTGAACTTTGGTTTAATTGGAAGAATGCTTTCCGTTATTAAATGCTGGTGCAGCTGTGACATTTAGAATAAGAAAAATCAAACAACAAAAGGCAGCTCAATGAGCAGCCCTGGCTAGTTAGGCTAGCTCAGGTTAAATACCTAGCATATATAGCGGTTATTGCTCATATAGCACTAGCGAGCTAACGTTAGCTCAATGTAGCTAACACTACACCTCGTGTAGACAAGGACCATTTCTTTGCCAACAATCTGACGTTTTTCTGTCTTTACCTTACGTTAAGGTAGTTGCACAATTCTACGTTTGCCGTTCGGATGAACCAGAGGCGAAATAAATGCTTTTAAGCGCCACGTCTGAGGAACCTGCCATCCAGGACTTCTTATCAGTGTCGACCAGTAACACTTTCACAACAGTGCCAAAGGAAAGCCAAGCTGCAGGTTAATAAAGAGCACCTACCATCCTCTTCACCGTTGAGACTGAGGAAGAGCTGTGTCGCAGCGTGTATCCATCTATTGACAGTGCTCTCGGTTGGCCTCAGAAGGAGAGCCCGGGGGACGCTGGGGAGATCCGCTTCAGCTGCAGCTCCAGCGGAAGGTTGCTTTTTCATAATTGTGCTACTCCAAACTGACACTGCGCGAGCCGGACACCGGCTGACTCAGCCCGCTCCGTCACATGGCGGGGGGGCGGAGCTACGGACACATGTGCACCGTGTTTCACACCAACAAAGCGCCGCTCACCCGGTACTGCCCGTTCAACCTGGTCAACTGCAAAGCTCTGTACAAAACCATTCCAGCTCAAACAATTGAACTGACCCATTGCAGCATTGCAGCAGTTGAATGACTTTATTAGCAAAGTTAAAGAATTGTATGCCCAGCACGTTTATAGACACATGTTTATTAGTTAAGTAACCATTTTTAATGTGCTAAACATCATGAATGATACACATATTACATACACTAGGTAATCAAAGTAATCAAAATGTCAAAGTGTGTCCGAGCTAGCACATCTTTAGTGTGGTGTGATTTAAAATCCAGACATCTAATAAAACAAAAAAGTAATAAAGTGCTCATTTGTTTGACATTATGCATTATTATCAAGGCATTTTGTAAGTCTAGTCATAACTACCAAAGAATCAATTTTAAAAATCGCTCTAAATATAAACTCTGTCAACAAATTAGCTTTCAATAAAGTAATCACTACTCATTTAAATGGTTCTTTTAAAAATTCTTTACCAAAGCACAAATAGTACAATTCCCTTAACTGTATGAAAACAATAAAAAAACTCAGTTGTGCTTAAGATCACCAGCTTTATGAATCAGCATTTGTCACCTTCTATGGCTCGCTCAGTTCTTCCCTCTGAAACACAAATGGGGAAAAAAATCTATGGTAATTAAAATTAAAAATACCAATTACACATTCATGAGAAACTGCTTGTAAAACTGAGGATTGTTGTTGTTAATGGGAATGTGCAAAAGTAAGCAGGCATCAGACAGCACATCTAAACAAAACAGAATAATGCGAGGTAAACTCCATAGTACCTAATGACCACAGGCTGAACACAGCATGCAGAAAGCAGAAGATAAACAGAATATCAGCAATTCATTGTCAATGACTGTGTTGATGTGTAATGAAGCAGAGAAAGGGCAATTACACAGCAGAAAACCTGCCTGTAAGAGTTTCCCTTTATATGTTCAGAAACGCTGTGTGCTCAAAAATAACACTTGACTACAATATGCAGTCTTTAACCCCCACTGAAAATCTTTGAAATGTACAAAAGTTGTGGGAAGTCTAACAAAACTCTTAAATGGTCACTCTATTAGTGAAAATTATGTCTCCTACTCCCTGAGGTACTTTGAACTAGTGACGTGATGTTTGTGAATGAGTCTACTCCTTAACATTTGGAACCAGATTTCATTTTTAAACATAGCAAATCTTTAGCTTTCTAAAAAAGAAAATTGCATTTTTTTCTCCACTGAAACAACACAAGAACCAGCACAGAAGCAGCATAGGCAACATGAGTGAGAGCTTTCTTTCTGCACAAAAAACATAATAACATAATAATAATAATAATAATAATAATAATAGCAACCATCATCATCACAATAATAATAATGTTATTATGTTATTATTGTTATTGTAGTACAGCATTTTATTTAGATTAAGGTTAAATACTCTCACACTCTCAGTTAGAAAAAAATATGAGCCTCAGTCATTTCTCTGTGAAAGAATTGGATCCCACAAAAGAGCCCCATCACTACTCTAAACTACTACAATTTCAGACTGACTAATCCTAACCTTTGACTTATGACTGTGCCATCAGAAAAACTGAAAAATGTATAATAATCACGTAGTTAGTCCAGCCAACATCACTGGGCACATAACGTTGCTGAATATATAGTGTTACTCTTACATTTGCCTCCAAATCCAGGTTGTGAATATTTGACCAGGAGGGGGTCATTGCTTTTTATAGGCTAGAGCCATCTAGTGGTCAAAGATACTAAAGTATTGATAACCCCCTTTGGTTTTTAAAATCTGGAAATCAAAGCTTGAACAAAACAGAAAATGTCTTAAAAAGAGATAAGAAACTGTTCAAAAGTAAATTTGATAATGTTAGAAAAAGTGCTAAGGTTTTAAGAAATCCACACCTGGTAGCAAAGGTTCCCTGGATGAATCCAAGACCTGTTGAAGATAAAGTTAAGAATATTTCTTTTCTCTTTCCCCCTCTTTTCCTTATCACACAGAAAACAAGGTCTCAGTGAATAGAAACAATGCCAGATTTCCAAGAATTTCATGCACCCTGAATTGCAGGTAAAGCTAGCCAGGTAAGTAAGAACTCTAACTTGCTGAGGCCTGGAGCGCAAACTAAAAGCCCTGACTTATGAGAAACCAGAACCAACTTGTCCTTCAGGAGTTCCTAGAATTCATACAGAAATATGCATTTATGTTTGTTTTTACATGCATAGTTCTAGCTTGTTTGACACCAAGTATTCTAAATTGTTGTTATGTTTGGACTGGTCATTAAATGTAAGGTAGCCGACTTTATTCTGCATTATTTATTTGTTCTAGGTAGGCCTTATGTAGCATCTGATTGCAAACCTCCCCAAAAAAGCCTACTTAAAGGAAATTAAGTTTGTAGTCAAAAAGTTGTTCTAAAGCTGTGTACATGCTCGAAATTTCATGTATGGGGATTCTAGTGATGTCCTAAATGGTTAGAGTGAACTAGGAACTAACAAATATAATTTAATTTCTAATTCCTCCTTTCATAGTTTGAAAACCTTTAAAAACCATGCAAATCCAACAATACATTAAGCCAACTTGAAAGAGGTAAGCTTTAAACATTTAATGGTATTGATTTAATGTCTTGCCTCATAAGAGGTTCCAGTCCAAAACTTCTTCATCTCTCCTCTACACCCAGCCACCACAGCAGAGGTTATAAGAGTAAAAGGCACTAGGTAAAGCAGTGCTGGCTGACCCATCCCGGACAGGAGCATGACAGCGAATGTGATGATCATTCCCATGAGATAGGCTGAAAAAAGATGTTTTAAGCATGACTAAATAGCAATTGTACAGAAATTAAACATGTTTAAAAAGAGTGAATGAGACAATTGTGCACCTGTGCAACAGCTGATGAAGTAGACCTTCCGGCGACTGTTTACCCAAACATCAAATCTGCTACAGTAAGCAACCAGTAACCCTAGAAATGTACAAATATTATGTTTTTTGAGTTGGTACCACTTCTGCTCACCAAAAACTAAACAGAGATATTAAAAATAAAAATTACCTGGAACAATAATGTCTCCATAGCCCAGAATAGAGAACTGCATCCCACACAAATTCTGAGCCAAGCCTGAGAAGCGAGGAACTCGCATCACTACAGGCAGCTGTGGAAACAAAAAACAAGCAAACTTCTGTTTGAAAGTGCTATAGACCACAGATACAACAAAGAAAATAATAATTAAATTACTAGCTTTGTGGAGGATTAACATTCCACTACTGATCAAAAGGCTACACCCAACATCTTCCACTAGTCAAACATGCTGATTAGAAAGTACAGAAGTAACAGAATGAATTATCTATTCAATTATGTTGTTTTTTCCACACATTTAACAGATTTGTTGAACATGTAAATGGTTTAAATAGCCAAGAATATCCATGCTTTTTTACAAAAAAATGTTAATGGTTAGCAAGAATGGACAGCTTACTTTTTCTGTAGGGGGCTGGGGCTCGGCAGGCACTTCCACCATGTTACCGTGCATCTAGGAGAAAGCCGACCCAACCCCAGTGCACAGTTAATTAAGAAACAAGCAGAGCAGATTAGTCCAGATTAGGTCAAATATAAGCAAGCACCAACTAACTACACACTTTTTATTATGAAACACATTTTTGATTCAATTTGATCTAGACAATGTGGATTGAGCAGCAAACAATTAAAAAGTGTACCTTTTCTCCGGATGCATCTGGCCCAAGAGCAACCTGCACCATGATGCTGACTCCATTCTACAAAAAAAAATACAAAAATATTACAATCTATTGGTAAATGTGTATGTTAGTGTATCTTAGTTATCACGTTTGTTACATACCTTGGTAAAAAATGGGGTAATAAAAACAAAGAAGACATCATATAGAAGCAGAAGGCTCAGTAGAATCACACAAATCTGTAGAGATTAAATCATAATTAATTAAATTAAATTGTAAAACTTTCTCAATCAAATCAATAGTAATAGTGCACCAGTACTGTTATTGGTTCCAAGGTATCAGTTCAACTAATATCCGGGTCAGACCTACACAGTGATATAATTAGAATATTGCTGGCAATTGCTGAAGTCACGATGTTTAAACATCTATTTATACAAGTTCTGTAGTTACTTGATATAACACATTTGGATCAATTTTGTTACATTTGTGTAAGGAAATAAATGCCATTTTCATTTTGCATTGTCTTGACTGATATCAGGTAATGATATTGGAAGTCAACGTATCAATAATGGTGTCAATAACATTTCTAATCAATTCATGGGTTTCAGGCCAAAGACTGCTTTCTCATTTGATTGATTATGTAAGAACCTTTCTCCAATCAAAACATGTAATATTTGATTTGAATACTATTCATGGTATAGCAACAGCAGATCCCTGCCAAATCCTTCAAATCTACAAAGAATTTGCATGCTTGAAATGAACAGAGGTCTATCCAATGTTGTTTTTGATGTGGGGGTCAAAAGTAGCATCCACTTCAGGTGTAGCACATTTACAGTGAACATTATTTGCACACAGGGTACTATGGTAAGAGGAAAATTGATTAGTTAGTACACAGGAATGGGTAAAACTGTTCACTTTAAAGGTGGTATAGAAGATTTCAAAGGAACGAGCAGTACAGCGACTGTTTGACCTTTTTCAAATGCTGCGCATGCGCATGCAACACAGCCTACCCTCCCGACAGCTCCCACCTCCTCTTTACGTCAAAAAAAAAAAAAAAAAAAGCCGCTGCACTGTTGGTTTGGCTGCCACAATTATCTTTTACCATTATCATAACTGCAACAATTATATTGTTATAATGAAGTCATGAGTGTGAGAGTAATGTATGCTGTGCAAAATCTTGGTGATTACTTTAGTTTTACATTTCAATTTTTAATGAAGTAGTTTATCCTCGAAAATAAGTCCTCATCGCTGCACTGGACTTGCAAATACAACTAGCTACTAATACAACAAGCAGTGGCAAACGACCTTTTTTTGCACTAAAATCACATTTTCAGATAGAGAATAACGCATTTGTGTCATGAAAAACGTCTGTCAAGCTCTTGGAAATAAAGTATGTTTCCCAATGATAAGCAGAAGTTACCTGTCCAGGAGTAATTTAGCTCCAACGCGTCAGTCTTTAGTCCCTCATCTGCTTCAATGCTTGAATGAATCTCCTAGAATCACCTTTGTTTGGCTTTGCTCCTTTTTCCTTCGCTTCTCCTTTCAGCTACTTCAAAAATTTACTTTCTTTTGCGGCTAACTGGTAGTGGATTCTTGTCTGTCATTGCAACAAACTTCGTGCTAACTGTGAGGAAGTTACAACTCGAAAAAGCCACGAATAGCCGCTGCATCGATTTAACGTCTCGTTTAACGAGTGCATAAGAGCCGTACGTAAACCACGTAATCCCACCGTGCGGGCGAGTCAGTCATGCTAGAAGTGTAGGGAGTTTGATTGACAGCCCAACAGCTAATAGATTACGAGGTAGCCTCATTTTCTATTGGCTGATGTTTATCTGGCCCCACCACGTCCAGAGGACGTAATGGATTTTCATTCTTTTTGTTTTGGTCACATAATTACAAGGCTGCTACATGCCTATAATGCTATCATTGACAATTTGAAACAAAAAAAAAATATAATATAATAAATATTAAGAATTAAGTTCACTTTAAGCTTCCTTTGGCCATTTATATTTGTCTCCCTCTTTAGACCAATGGAGAATATGCATAAAATATGTTTTCCCATAATCCCGCGCCGAAAAGTCAGTCATGCTAGAAGTGTAGGGAGTTTGATTGACAGCCCAACAGCTAATAGATTACGAGGTAGCCTCATTTTCTATTGGCTGATGTTTATCTGGCCCCACCACGTCCAGAGGACGTAATGGATTTTCATTCTTTTTGTTTTGGTCACATAATTACAAGGCTGCTACATGCCTATAATGCTATCATTGACAATTTGAAACAAAAAAAATTATAATATAATAAATATTAATGATTAAGTTCACTTTAAGCTGATAAGTTAGATCAGGTGTTTTATTCAAACAAAAACACCTCACCAAACAAAAAGACCTAACCAAACAAGACTGGTTATAAAGTATGCAATGAAAAAACATACCTTAAAATTAGACAATGAAATTGTTCTTATGAAATTAAGGCAAAAGGCAATGCCAAGGATGTCCTGCAGGATCCAGATCCATCTACAAAAAAGTAATTAATTTGCAGGAGGTTATTTGTATAAATATCATTCAGTTTAACATCATCTTTGAGATTATACTAAAACAAATGCACGTCACATAATGCACACCAAATGTTAATTGCACTAACATGTTATAAACAAGGCTAACGCAATATATTACCTGTCTTCGTTCCTGTAGACACCCCAAATCACTGCTACGGTAATGCACACAGATGCCAGAATAATAGATCTCACAGAAAAGTTCCAATTTCTCACTGAAAATCTATTAAAAAGACACAGGGATGAAAATGCATCAAAGCCTCTGCATTAACAGCTTCATAGAAAACCATGACTGTCCTGTGCATTAATAAAGCTAATTGAAAAACTTCTCACACTTGAAAATTGGTATTTCACATGCTGAAATGTTTCGATATTACATTGTACAGTATCTTTGTTCAAAATTAGCTGCTGATGATAAAAAAAAAAAAGTATGAATTAAAACAAACCTTATAGTGCCACAGCCAATTTTATCCAGCACAGCGTCAAAACAGAAAAACAGTGCATTTGCAGATGCCACGCAGAATATGGCAATAATGGCATACACTAAAAAGAAAGAAGTATTTTAAGTATATTATATAATAAACTCACTGAAAATAGTACTGTAAGTTGTACTAACCCAGGATATTGTAGAAGTAGTACATGAGGACAAGCATTCCACACATCACCAAAACTAAGACCACTACTTTAAGAGGGGAATAAAGGAAGAGCTCTCCACTGTCAGCTTTGCTTTCGCTTCTTCCTCCGTCATCATGGGCATGGCCACTACTTACTCGCTCTCTACCACAAACAAACAGTCAAGGGGTAGTCAATCTCCCCCATGTTCAGTAAATCAGACAAATAATAGATAAAAACAGAAAAAAAGACATTGAGCTTTGGCACAGGGTGTATGCATACTCACTACAGTTACAGTTTAGTATTATTTGTGCTGTTTATGCAAGAGTCCAAATCACATACCTTTCACTGGCACCACTCCAGAAGCCACCCAAGGCTACTGTCATTATAGCAATAAGAAGCATAACTGCAATGCTTGGATCTATTTTTGCTTGTGGTGGGGCATACAGCTTCACTTGCATCTCCCCAGTGAACACCTACAAAGTAACCATTACAAACATTAGAAACAACAAGGGTTATGTCATATCAATAAACCAAATAATTACAATGCTGCCCAACCTGTTGTGCTTCCAAAAAGTCCCTGTATCTCATAAGCGCTAAGGGAATAGTTGTCTTTGAATATTCAGATTCATTGGCTGATGGAGTGAACTGTAATTTTTATATTTAAAGAAAAGCTTTGAGTTAGACAAATCTGGTGTTCCTGGGCTTCCTAGCTTAAAATTAATTTGTTCAGACAAACCATACCAAAGTTGTGTTGCTTGCAATAAGCAAAGTGGTAGCTCCAAGTTCCTGAGCAGTCAATGCTTTCTGGCTGAAATCACAGCCTCCTCTCATCACCACTACAGCTTTTCCTTTGACAAGGTCTGGGGTGACCCCTGAGCTGTTACACAGCAACTGTGATGTCAAATTTACCAAGGGATATACAGTCTGGAAAGGAAGGTTATACAGGGTAAATCTTGACTGTAGAAAATAGCATGTTGTATTACTGATGGCAGAAAATGGTTAAAACACAGCTTTACAATCAATTTAATGAGTTCACAAAACAGTACTGACAGCAGCATCGAGGGATTGTGCCAATGGGGTCCATGAGTGATTGTGAACAAGGCAGAACTCTTTTTCTGTCTGGCCATCTGAAATATGCAAGATACCCTCCTGGCAGTTTACCTATGTAATGTACAAAAACATTAAAACAATTTCAAAATTTACAGCGTACATTCCTTTTCAGAATAAAGAGTAACAGTTCAATCTATGTTATGTTCTGGGTGCCACGGTATAGATGACAGAGGTTCAGTCCTGTTCAGAAGGTTTACTCTGTATTTCTTATAATGAAAACATCCGCTACAGTGAGGCTGCCACCAAACATTCCTCAACTTAAAGCGCACAACTCTTACATTACAAATATATATTTTACAGGCAAAGTTGATGGTTCAGACCTTCTATAGAATATCTGATATTTTAGACAAAGCAGGAAATGAATATTTTATTATCTATTTTGGATAGGCATCGCATAGAATGCCTAGTTATTCTAAAGGATGTTTAGTCTTTGTATAGGCAAAGTGATTTATTGTTGGCTTTCATTTAATTTAAGGTATATTTGAGCTTTTTTTTTTTTTTTGCAATAAAAATATCTTTGGCATATTTACATACATACTATTGAAAGTAAACAGAATTTTAGCCCAGCAAAATGCTGTTTGACATTTACATTCTGATTATTATTTCTTAATGTACAATCTGATTAATTTTGCTCACAAAGCAAAAGTTTACCATGTGTTTTTATGTGTTCTTTCATTTATTTGACAGTGCAGCTCATAAGCTTTAGTCCTACTGGTTTAGTGCACACTGTGGGTTGACACTTTGCAGTTACCCATATGGGGGGTTAGAGTTAAAAAAGCTTTTTTTTGTCTAAAACCATATATGAATATAAACATAATTTAAATAAATTCCAAACATGCACACTGGATATATTTACAGTATGAACTGATGAGAAAAGTTACAACTGACATGACCACATGTACTACTGTTCAGTACCTCTAAACCAAGTTTCAGAAAATGTGCAGAAGCAAACAATTGAAAACTGGAATATCAAGATATTCATATTTGTTAATATAACCACAAAGCCTGAATGTAACCTATACTAATAAACCTTCTTTGCAAGTCCTACCAATATGTCATTTTAAAATTATACATTATTATATATTATTTGTATCTTCGACATTGTCTTATATGCTAATGTTATAATTAACAAAATGCGTCAAGCCCTGCTAAAAACGGAGTAATAGCATAGCAATGAGCAATTTGAAATAAAGGCTAAAAGAACCTCAAAACAGTCATAAACATCTACCATAATAAAGAATAAGAAAGGGAAAGGTGGAAAACAAGTGTGGAAAACAGTTTACTTTCACTTTGTCAAATATGTCAGATTTGTCTGGGCCACTTCAGGTTTCCTACACAATGCCTGAGTTTCAGCTTTATCTGTAACATGGACATAATGGGTTTCCGAAAACAATTTGAAGGACTTTATGAGAACGCAGTGAAGACCTTTCC
>JACN01072211.1:0-12059 GCA_000787155.1 Scartelaos histophorus | reverse complement strand
GTTTTTGATGAGGTAACGACATTATTTTTGGTAATATAGCATCTAAATTTACAGAAACGAACGGAAAGCAACGTTTTTCATGGAATATTTTCGCCAACACAGCAGGATTTAATCTCATTTGCCGTCCGTCCAGTTTTTTATAAGAGCAGATTATCTTCAAACGACTTCGGGGACTTGACTTCTGGCCTCATTCCAAATTAGTTCCAGTAGTGTCTGTGTATGTTTACTCTAAAGCTTTCCTGAACCAGCCCTGCCCTCGCTCTAAAAACCCCTTTACCATTCACTAATCAACACAGGAACCAAAGAACCAAAGAAACGCACTTGTGGCGCTTTCAAAACCCTTGTATTTGAAACGAACGTCCCCCCGGGGCCTTTGACCTCACTGTTGTAGTATCGGATTACACTGTAGGGTTTAGCGACGAGCTTGTATTTAGTCTCTCATCTCGTTCGGCAAAAGCACCGGCCGCCCTCGGAGTTTGTTGACAGATTAAGGACGCGCAGACAAAACAGAAAAAGAGGAGGAAATTAAAGAAACCATGATGGATTGACAGAGGAAATGTGTTACGCCGGACAATAGCGAGGTTTGCAAAAACGCTGACACGAGGTAGTAATAAAAGAAGACTAAAAGTTAATATATTTATGAGCCAAACTGAAAGGTATGATGAAACCTTTCCAACGAGAGAGTCTGCCACAATGGAGATGCTATTTCTTTGCCTGGAATTTTCTACAGTATGACGTTAATCTATCTTGGATTTCTTCAAGTACAAGTCGTTTTTTATTGCTAAATACCTAAAAAATCCATGCATTCTTTCTCTTAGTGGGTTGCCTCTATACAGATATGAATGGTACTCTATACTAGCGATGCACTGATTCAGATTTTTCACTTCTGAGATCGAAAACTGCATTTATTCGACAAAACTGATCCAAATATGTTATGTGGCTGTAATTTGTCCCTCATATTCAAACATTATGAGACATTCAGGGCCAAATATGGTCAGTAAATAGTATTTTTACATCAGTTTATACCCCCAATTGGAATACCTGAAACAATATTTTGAAGCCGATATCGTATCCAGCATTTTTTTTAAGCGTTTTCATCGATTTCCAACAGCAGTATTGGATCGGTGCTTCCCTATTTCATACCATAGGAATTTAATACCAATGGAATATTTAAGATTTCAGGAAAAGCAACAAAATCGCCATAGACAAGCAGGGATCTCCACTAAAAAACATTAGATAGATCATGAAACTGAACAATAAATCACTCATTATACATATACTTTTTACTGTATTAATTACTTGGACAAAGAAACAAAAGAATAAGCTCTATTCACGCTTATGTCACAAACCAGGATGACGTTTGGGAAGAAGCAATTACAACTTACAACTGTTTTAGCCGAATATAAATTGGCCCGGAAAACGTAGCCATTTTCTAATTTTTCCTAGAAATCGTCAGACTTTTTGCAAACAGAACCCGCCGGAAGTTGTAATCGCTTCTTTCCCAACATCTTGAATAAAGCTTATTGATTACAGGGGCAAAAAACAAAAGAACATTACTCTTTGCTGTATTCTAATCTTGATTTATGACGTACGGATGTGGGCTTGTGTTTGTACAGGCTGCCGACATGGTGGAGGACGAGGTGGACCCGGACTCCCACAGCTGGGGAGGCATGAGAGGTAACAGCCATGTGCAATTTATATCACGTTTACTCAACACCGTACGACTTATCTGGTTTCCAACAATACATCACTCAGTACGTTATCTAGTGCTGAAGAAAGGGCTTGCATTACTGGCTCTTTTTAAGGTCTTGAATTGGTTTGTGAAAAGAGACATAGATGAAAGAACCTACGGTATATTACGCTATTTTCTATATATTTTACTATGTTTTCTCATCCAAAACATACCTGGAGTTTTGTTTTGTCTCGTTCACGCATGTTTAACACAAACCCTGGATGTTTAGTCCTTCACTGTGGTTCTCCTCGAGGTTTCTCTGGTTTTTGGGTTTTGTTTTTTTTTTTCTTTTTTTTGAGTTTTTCCTTGCCTTAGAAGGAGGGTCTAAGGACAGGAGATGCTGGGACAATTATCCATTTTCCTGCTTGTTGTTGGACATTCTGTATTTTTGAATTATTCTCTGACATTTGCTAAATTAACAATTTTGTGAAGCCCGTCGAGATAAGTTGTTGTGATTTTGGGCTATACAAAAATAAATTGAATTGAATTTAACTGAATTCTCTCAAACGAAAAATACTCTCTTCCATCATGTGGTAATACAGGAAGTGCTCCGCGGTGCTTTTAAACTCCATGCACCTTCTCTAGAATCATTTAGATCATTTCAGCCTATACTAAAATAATGGGAAAATGTAGCTGCTGACTTGAAAACTATTACTTCATGACATCACAAGGTGCTGCAGAGCATGTTGATCTTTGGAGATGCTAATGATAAAGTTTTATTCAAAGACGTGCTACAGAAGCACAACTCCAGGTATGTTTTAAAGCTCAATATAGGACATTTAAAATTGATCAAAACAAAGCAAAACATCAAGGCAACAGTGAAGTCCCTGAAGTATTTGGCGTAGAAATTCAAATTTTTACAGGTATGTTTTTGATGAGGTAGTAACGTTCTAGCACGGCTTAAAGCTCAATATAGGACGTTTATTAAATTTAAATTGATCAGAATGCAGTTTTCCACTCAAAACGAAGCAAAACATCAAGGCAACATTGAAGTATATGGCGTAGAAATTCTAATTTTTATCCTGATTTTATTCCACCACAAGTTTTTGATCATTTAAGTCGGTAATATCTTTTTGATTTGCTTGCAGTCTGGCTTCTTAATCAATCAAAATATGGAAATCAAAGTATACAAATTGAAGTTTCCCATCAAACAGCTTAAAATTCCATCATGATCTAGTTGAAGATAATGATTAAATGATTAAAGTATTGGGGTCATGGTAAACTTTATGCACCCCAAGACCGCTCCTTGGGGGATTCCAGCAGTAAACTATAACAAAGCATGTCTAATCTGAGGTCATTTTACAATCCTGGCTGCCCATGAGTGAGCGGAGGTACCGGTCTCACGTCATCTCTCCAGCTGCACTGTTAGATTCCTCTGAGTGTGTGTGTGAGTGTGTGTGTGTGAGTGTGTGTGTGAGTGTGTGTTTACCACTGCTGAAGCCAGGAGTCGTATTGTCAAGGGGCCAAGCTCATAATGGGGCCGGGGTGGTCCAAGCAAAGCAGCTTTTTATTACGCATTCGACGCCTTTGAAATCCCGGGTAGTTTAGGAGATTTAGGCGACTTTAGATACTTCAGATGCTTTATTGTTTGTAATCTAACGACTTTGCTTTCTCGTTTCTCTCTTTTTCAGAGTATAAGGTAAGAATCATTTGAAATATCGTGTAAAATTCGCTTTTTTTGGTCGACATTAACGTGTGATTGTGTGGTAGGTTTATCCATATGAGGTGTTGGCAGTGACACATCGAGTCAAAGTGAAGCTTCCCAGAGATGTAGATCGCACCAGACTGGAGGTGAACTGTACTTACTGTTTATACATGTTTAAAAAAGACATTCTAAGTTTTGGGGAGGTATTTATTAATATACTAGAACATACGTGCAAAAGCTTTATACAGTTTGTTCATTGTAAACTTCAAAATTGATCGAAAATCATGAATAGAAATGGGTTCACTGACATAAAAATGGCAGAACGGAACATGGCAAAAAGCTGATTTTTATTTTTTTATTTTGTAAGTACAGATCTGTGGACTGGGGGTAGGTGAAAACGAAGATTTTCTGAGCTCTCATGCAGTAGAGGATTACTCAAACATGCATGAATCAGTCAAAATACAACTGTTGAGCAAAGAAATAACGAGGAAACAATCTTATAAAATAGTTAAAAGCTCATAAAAGTTGATTTTACATGATAGGCCCACTTTAAAGACTATTCATTTAGCAATAAACAATAACTAGTGCGATAACAGTGCCAGTATAAAGATGCAAAAAAAACCCCAAAAAAACAAGGCACTCACTGGTCTTAATGGATAACTTAAAAAGAATTGCTGTAAATTAATAAAGGCATTTTTTGCATCTTTAAATTGAGCATCACCATATTTATCTATTGTATTTTTTCCTCTGAAGGTCCAAGAAGCGCTCCTTTTGAAACTTTTTTATAACAGGGCCAGTATGTTCAGTTTCTTATGTGATTTTTGGCCTTTTTTGAGCCGATTTTTCACCCGTGTGACTGTTTTTGGGCCGAGTTTTCGCTTAATCGTGTTTTGCGCTTCGTATAAATGGGGAAATAAGAACCGATTAACACCTCACGACGATTTCCCGGTAATCCTAGGATATCCAGTCGCCTCTCGTGATGGTTTCGCACTGTTGAAGTAGTTTGTATAGTGTGAGAACATGAATCGTGAGCTGTGAACTTTTAAACTACGCAATTTGAGCGAAACAATCGAAAATATCGCAGCGTACGTCCGGAATTAAGCTCCTTAACCACTGTTGTTCCACACTCAAGAGGGCCATAGTTTAAAAGACAAAACATCAAAACCCACAATGATTATCAGATTAAGAAATACTAGTAGTTATAAAGAATAGAGATCCTTGGTTTGAAGTGTTTTAAAACTGTGAATTTTATAGCGGAAGTTTCTGTTTTTTTTATAAAGGGTTATAGAAAATTCAATACAAAAACAACAAAACATCGGGTTACCGTTAAGAATATTTCACGGCTTAAATCCTGCAGAGTTGAAGCACAGACCGAACGTCAGGACAAATAAATTAAACGGCCTAACAACTCATTTTAACCTTCTCACTGAATCATGCAACCGCACCATTCCCATCCATCCTTGAGTCAAAAATACCCACTGACCCCAATGCCTTTGCACCATTACTCTTACTCCCACCGCAAAGCTAATATTGCCATGCCTTTCCTAATAGCTAATATTTTGTCATTTACCCCTGAGATTACAAGCCCATTTAAAAGCTTCAAGTTCAGCTGTAGCGAGCATATCCTTGTGGTTAGACTCGTGGTGCCACATTGATGCTTTCCTAATACGTTATGCAAGCCTTTTTCTTCCAAGCGCACCTCCGTAGCCCCGGTTTGACCCCCCTCTCGGGCTGCGGTCTGGGAATGGTGTCCGGGAGGGTTTGGACCAGCGGGATACCGAGGTGCTACTGACGTACGAAGGCTGTTTTGCGGTTTGGCCCCCTCCAAAGGACCCCGTGGTGGGATACTGGTTTACCCAAACAAATTATTAGTCAAATGAAGTGGTATAGAAACTACACGGACCAAAATATTAGCCTCGAGCTCAGTCCAAAACCAGACTGAGCGGGAGCCAAGATGGTTATGGTATTGGAGAGTTCCTGTGCCGTTCCCCTGTCAGCAGAGGCAGCTGAAAACAAATCACTGGTTTAGCTGCAGGGGTGAAAATTTTCCACAATTTCATCGGGTTTAGCCCAGTCCAAGTTGGTCAACATTCTTCAGCGTTCATACTGGGAATCCATCAAAACTTGCCCACTCGGTAATTGCGGGAAGTTGTATTTGTAAAGGAAAATGTGTTGACGAGCTAAAGCTGATCTCAAATTAATGCTTAAATGAAAGGAGACGTAAATGCGAAATGGACGCGTAAGAGCTTTTAATCATGTTCTAATTGTTTTGCCGTCTCATTTACCCACTTAAAGTTGTATTCTGAGGGATTTCATGCATCTTTGGGTAATTCCTCTGCAATCAAGATCCCATTGTTCCAAAACAAAAATCACGTTCCACTACCCTGGACACTCACGCACTGCTCGGCACACACTTTTTTTTTTTTTTTCCTTATATGGAAATATGTGTATGACTCAGCAGCCACTCACTCTAGTTTGGTTTGTTTAGTTGTGATGAAGTTTTCAAGTGTCGCACAAGTGTCTTGTTTCTTTTATTAAGTTTTCTTAGAACAGATCAAGTGTCTATAATGCAAAAATAATAACTTATAGATTATAACTGTATAGCAGAGAAAAGTATTTATAATATATCTTCTTTAAAAATGCTCTGCTCAGTGGGTCATTTTGACACAGATACAGATGGTACAGGAGGATTTACTGATAGTTTCTGCTAAACATGATTTATTAAAGTCAAAATTACATCCAAAATTCCTTCTGTACTTTTTATCTAATATATAACTGAATGAAGAATACTTTTCAGATTTGTTTGTCACAAATATGTGCAATTTATGGAATGTTTTATGCTTAAAAAGACACATATATTATACAAAAATTGGCATTTTTGAGCTTGTAATCAAAATCTCCTCAAAATAATGTATTTCTCATTACTTGCATTTGTTTGATGAATTCTTCTAAAGCAAGTCTGCTCTTTCTAAGCCTCATAAAAACACATTTTATGACATCATAGTCAAAACTCCAGAGGTCGCTTACACGTGCATAAAGTGCATAAATCAAAATCTGAGCGTTTCTGATGTCACGTCCCATTCATCTCAGCTGCCGTGTGGTTCTGTTGGCGTGGAGGTAAAAGTTGATAACTGTTGTTGCTGTGTGATTTTCAATTCCCTCCACTGCCTTTAATGGCTAAAACATGAAATGCAAAAAAAGTAGTCGCTCTATTACTGTTCCTTTCCATCCTTCCATTAATCCTTTGCTCTCCATGCTCCACAGAGACACCTATCTCCACACGACTTCATGCAGGTGTTTGGCATGACGCTGGAGCAGTTTGACCGTCTGGCCCTTTGGAAGAAGAACGACCTGAAGAAGAAGGCTCGTCTTTTTTAGGCACAGGACAAGAGTAATAGTAATGCCAAACTACATCTCAACTACTATCAGCCTGGACTCCTATGAAATATCTCTATATGCACCGCCATGTAAGCCCTGCAATCCACCTGCTGTCTGCCTGGGAGCCCACTGGGAGGCGCTCTACATCCGGACTTCACCCTACAATCCTACTTTTTTTGTATGCAATGTTGTCTAAATGTCGGCGGTAAAGAGGAGAGGACTTGGTTCGCTCGCTCGAAAAGCGCAGAAGCGACAAATTACATCTACTTGTTTCATGGTTTGCGACGCGCAGAAGTCCGTCTGTTAGCATTAGCGTTAGCATTTTGTAGCCTATTTCGTTGCTCGTAGCTTCCAAATCATTTTCAAAGCATGCAATAGGCTAACAAACAGTAGCATATACTGTACATTTTGCCTGGAATTCAATAGCCTATGCATGCTAATAGCCTAGTAGATTTTGCTATGTTAGCCTAGCCTTACTTGTACAGCTAGAATTGCAATACATGATCATGGTTTGTGCCTTTTCAGCTCATCGAGGCCAATCCACATCACGATAGGCCTTTTTGTTAGCGTTTTATTTATTGTTTTAATCATTTTTATTTATGCCTGGGACTGGCACAAATGTGACATTGTGCCATCGTGTTATATTTGATAAAAAATTGCCGTCGTAAAGCGTGAACAAAGGCGTAAAAGTGCACTGCAGGACTTTTCTGATTGAAGTTACACGATTGCATATTATTGTCTGAGTTGGGGTCGTCAGGAATGTCCCGCACTATGGCATTAAACATATTTATCCAATATTTATTAATGTTTTTAGTGCTCATAAATGTAGTGAAAAAGGTCGCATATCTAACCCGTAACCCGACATGGCGACTTTCTTGTCTCCATGGAGATAAACGAGTTGGATGCTGTGGGACATTCCAGACCAGCAGCTAGTGGACCCTTCACCAGAAAAGTTACGCAATGCACCTTTAATCATTCTTAGCAAAACAGTTCAAGAATGATTCAGGTTTAAATCGCTGCTTAATTAATTCCCCAACTCCCAACATCTTAATTAAGCAGTAACTAAGCCTGAATAACTGTTAATAAACTATTTGTTCATGATGAAATAAGACTTAGTTCATGCTGTAGTGAAGGAGCACTGTTTAATTTGTCTCGTGGAGGGTCCGTCAAACGCTTTTATATTATCGCTCAGTCTGGAATGTTTCACAGTGTGGCGTTAAACTTTTCTATCGCCATGGAGACCAAAACCAGACAAAGTTACGGCTCAGATCCCCAAACGGCAAGCTCGCTCTGGGGCAAATACCTGTTTTTCGAGGTATTTATGAGCAACAAAAAAACGTATAATTGACTAAATGTAAAGCAGATCTGTTTATCGTCTTACCGAGCAGAAACAAGAAGGTGATGGACCCCTTGCCGAAAAGTTACGCAGTGCAGCTTTAAGGGGAATGGAAATCTGTCTGCTTGCCAAAACCAACTCTGTATAAGTATTGCAAAACTGTCATGGTCACAAGACTGTAGCAACTCTTTATTTTCTCGAGTTATTCACAAACACGACTTATTTTTAATTGTAAATCTGCACAATAACGTGGGCGTGTATTTTGTCTGTTCGTGGCATATGTTTAAAGTCTGTTGCAAATGTCTGTCAATTTCCAGTCCAAATGTTCCAAGTCCTCTCTTCTTCACTGTCCCTGGTGTAAAACTGGATGAGGAGGAGGAGCTTTGCATGGCCTGACTACACTCTGCTCCTCTACGATTTCTGCATCCACAATCTTCTTCCACCGGACGACAAAATGCTTTTTCTAACGCTTCATCTGTGAACCGTTTCAGACTCAAACTATATCTGACTTCTCGTTTCTATCCAGTGTCCTCGTTTTATTGTCTTTTTATGATCAATACTCACCGTGTGACTGTTACACTTTATGTTCACGACGCTGCAGAAATGGGAAAATCTGAAATCGGAAAATGATTTGAATTCGAAATTGAAATTTGAAGTTTGTATAACGTACATTATTTCAACATTTTATGACATTTAATTGGAGAATATAGAAAAAAATCCCAAAAATGTCAGATTTATTATATGACATTTAATTTGCCAATGAATGAATTGAATCTAATTATTATTATTAACTTTATTACTCAAATATTCTATGTTCATCCAATAAATACACCAAAAATTGTCGAAATTACGCTTTTGCCTTATATTTATACAATGTAATGTGTTGTGTAAGATACAAATTGTGAAAAAAATTGTTGGGAAAAGCGTTTTGTAGGAAGAAAACTAAGCTAAGAGTTGAAACTGAGCCGTTTTTTTTTTTACGTTATTGGGCGTTTAAGATTGAAATTTTGAATTCAATTTCGTTTTCCTCATTTCGATTTTCCTTTTTTTGCGGTGTAAGCATGTCCTTGCCAAAGACAGTATCAAATCCTGTCTGCACATTTGTTTTAAGTATCATCGCTTAGTTATTCAGAACGTATTTAACGCCTCATATCTCCAGCAGGATTGAACGGGGGTCACAACATGGCCGCTTTAACCCTGATAGACGTTGTATTATTCTTATTCTTATTATCAGCGCAGATGTCAAAAGTAAACGAACATTAAGAAATTATTTTTGTAAGCTATTTTTGACTTCCAGATATAGCTCATTTATGGATTTTGTTAAAGCTTCCTTCCCAGACCTGCATCAGCACTTACGAAGCTTGATTTGAAAATATATCGAATCTTCAATGTCGGTTGAACGCTGCTTGGATTTTCCTCGATGATCAAATTAACATAACATATATGTGAACATGGACATAATAATGTACTTGTCTGTATACAAACCAATGGTGTATAACTGACGTGCATGAAGATGGTAAAAAGAGGTTCCCAAATAGCCTCGTATTAAGAATTGTATGAAGCATTTTATCATCTATGTGTTTTGCTTTTAGTTGACGTACGGGAGGCGGCACAGGTCGGCGAGCTTGTTTTTAGTTATTTATTGAATTGCTATATCAAGGAAGGGAGTTTTTTAAGCCTTGAAAATGTAGTGTCAAAGAGTAGAAAAGAGTTTGATGAGATTTGGAGTTGTGTCCAATGGGATTTTTGCGCCTGTAAGTAACACACACTAACTGTTGTCTTCTTTCTAATATCCATCTGCTATTAAAGTGCTTTATTCAAAATATCTTATTACTTGGGCCTCGTTTGTTAATATGTCCGCCAGTAATTTATTTATGGGCTCAAATAATGTTATATTGTTATATAAATATTAAAAAAATCATACTTCTTGTTAGAGCAGATTAATGTGATTTAAAAAAAAAAAAAAAAAATCATATATCGTCACCTTCCTAAAATAATCGCCTAAGTCACAAGTTTATTTAGGCAAAAAAATTTCATAATTTCAATTTTTGTTTCCTGAAAAAGCTGAAAAAATGACATATGCGATTATTTTAGGAAGGTGTCGATATTGAAACTTTGCTAAAACTGTTGTTCACGGTCAGTAACTCGAGTAAGTAAAGCTTCAGACTGAACAGTGCAATCAGTTAGCATTACACTCCAGGGAATATTAATGACATCAGCTGCAAAGATAAAATCAATTGATTGATCAAATTTTTCATTAATTTTTTAAAATCAGAATTTTATCTTTTGTTTTATTTATAAAAAAGAAATAAATGGTGTTCAGTAGTCTGTACATTTTCTAAATATAAACAATTTAAACTTGAAATTATTGTCATTTAACACAAAAATATTTTATTTACCTCTAAAACTTAACTCCAAACCATAAAAATTATAAAACCCAAACTGATCATTGACGGTTTTTGCCACCTGCCGCCATATTGGTTCTAATGTAATGCTAATGCTAATGCTAATGCTAATTTAAACAACGTAAACTCCAAGTGAAAAATGCATTAACTACTCAAATATCAGTATTAAACCAGTTTTTAAGAACATTTCAGGCCTTTTTTCCCATTAAAGTCTCAAAAACAACATAAAAATAGTTTAATTAATTAGTTAGTCAGTTAAAAACGATGGGAAAATGAGGAAATGACTAAATCTCGATCTACCTATCTGCTTTTCCAGACTTTTACCAGCTCTGACATGGAAGAATTTCAAAATTTCCACTCAAAACATCTTAATTTTTCTGTCAGTCAAGCTATTTACAGTAATCAACCTATAATTCCATATTGATCCACAATGATGTTTATCCCACACGGTTTTAAATTACACATAATAAACAGAGTGAGTGGACTAAACCCGACCAGACTAACACAAGCACCGGGAGCTTTCATCTCCGTGAGCAGAGGCCCCCCACGGCCCCTAAGACAACAACTACTGTGGACCTTTCACAGATCCACGCCGAGAATCAACATTTATTTTAGAACGACTTAAAACGGGGAGCTAGCGTCGCACCGTTCACGTCCCATAATTTGTTTTCGACTTTTAAAATTCGAAAATTTACAATAGCGGTGGGACTCTCAGCTTGCTTGGGAATACCCTGCAGGAAGCGTCTGGGGAGAGGGTAATCTGGGGCCTCTGTTCACACCGCCGCTCCCATGGCTTGACCCCGGTTAAAGACAAAAAGACACATGGTGAAAATGGGGATATTAAAGTTCATAGTTCGTCTGTGTTACATAACCGGGCTTTAAAGGCTCAAATTAGGCATTTTTTTTGTGTTCTAATGTTGTTTCCTCCTCACAAACACACCCAGAGTTGTGTTTTGTTTCATTCACACATGTTTAACACACAAATCCTGCAAATTTAGGCTGCGTTCTTCTTCTTACAAACTTGAAAACTACCACTTCATGACATCACAAGGTGGAACGGTGTGTTTTCAAATCCAATTCAGTCTGCTTCATTTATATAGGACATTTGGAAAGTGTTGCACAAATAATGACAATAATGATAAAATAATTGCTCAGATTTAATCATACAAGTTTTTAAACAAATTAAAATCAAAAACAAAAAACATAGAATAGTAATAAATAAATAAAAGCAATAAAATAAATTTAAAATAAATAAAACACACAGACAACTGGACCACACAAGTCACACAGTGTTAAAAGCCAGAGAAGAAATTGAGCTTTGGAGATGTACTCAGACTAATAACTAATAATGAAGCAATGTAAAATTGCTTAAAACTCACAAAAGTTAATTTGGTGTAATATAAAATAATAAAATAATATCTGAAAAAACATGCACTGGGGACTACAAGCTTAAATTAGCTCTAGTGCTAAAACCTAGCATAATGCATCACTCCTGTTATATTAACGTATATTGCGCATTGTCTCATAAATAAACTCAAAATAAATACATAAAAATAAATAAAT
>JACN01111941.1:0-22428 GCA_000787155.1 Scartelaos histophorus | reverse complement strand
AATTATAAATGAGCCAAAATGTGAATAGAAAGAGACCTCGCAGTGTGATGATGCCGCACTACCACGAAGGGAAATTAAATTATAAATGAGCCAAAATGTGAATAGAAAGAGACCTCGCAGTGTGATGATGCCGCACTACCACGTTACTTTTGTTTTATTTCATTAATTTGTGGGTGTGTGTGTCTTGGGTGGAAGGGGTGGGTAGTTTTTCATGTTTTGTTTATTGTTGCAGGTATTGTTTTATGTTTTTGTGTTTGACTTGTACGTTTATTATTGCATTTTGTTTCGTTTGTTGACCATTGTTTTGCATCTCATTCTCTAAGATCTTGCTGTTTCTTTGCAGTACTGGTCCAACTCGTTTCTGAGCTGGAACACTTCGGATTTCTGCGACATCGACGTCATCACTGTCCCGCGGTCCCTGCTCTGGATCCCCGACATTCACATCCAGGAGGAGTAGGTCTTAGGCTTAGACTTCGACAAATTTTATTGATCCACAAGGGAAATTACTTGGACACAGTCGCTCGCACGTCACAATATATTACAGTAACAAAGAGTAAAAAAATAGGGATGGGACAAAATCTCACAAGACAAAATTGACACAAAATTGCCTGAATTTCCCTTTGGCTTGGACTAAAAAAAAAAGAGTGAGTTATACAATTTAAAAAGATGTAGTTCCAAAAAGCATTACTACAATGATCTCTTAAGCATTACATAAAATAAATAAAAATAATGACGTGAAAATTGTGTGCCATTTCTTACAAATTATGTTAAAGTCTCGTCTCGTGAAAATTGTGCCTTACCCCAATTAAAAAATATATAAAAATAATACAATTTCAAAAAAGTAGCAATAATAAATACCTGTACAATAAAAAGAGACCTGTGTCGTATAAGGCATAATTATTTAAATGTTTATGTACGGTGCTCCAAAAAAAGGGGTATAAGAGCCAGATTTGTTTATTCATTATATTGTTTTGTGATGAAATTAAATTAACGTCTGATGAACGATCTGAGGACACCTGAAAACTAGAAATTGTGTGTTTATTTTGATATCAGTCCGTTCTGTCTGCAGCGCTTCAGACTCCAGCAGCACTCGGGAGAGTCCTTACGTAAACCTGTATCCGGACGGTTGGGCCATGACCACCTACAGGCAGCTCCTGACCTTCACCTGTCAACTGAACCTCAACATGTTCCCCTTCGACGAACAGGAATGTGAAATCACCTTCTCCTCCATGACTGCAAGCGGTAAAAGCAGAAAAACAAACAGCTTTTTTGTGGTTTACTTATAAAACCTAAAGGTGCACTGTGTAACGTTTGCTGGAGGGTCCATTCCCAGCTTCTCTCCATGGAGTAAAGAAGTTGCCTGGAATGTCCCACAGTATGGCATTAGAGTTACTGAGGAGTGTAGCACCAGATTCCAGGCCAATGCTACAAATCATCTTGGTCTGTCTAAAGAAAAATGCATATTACAGATTTTGTGAGGGGCCCCTACCTGCAGCCTCCTCAATCCGACACCCCTGCAGTTATTTATCTCTACGGAAACAGCAGGTGACGCCACAGGGCCAGGTTACATGTCAAATCTGTGGAGAGGCGAGCTCATCCACCGAAAGTTCTGAAGTCAATAAAAATCCATGTTATATCAAGTAAATTCAAGATGGTGACGTTTAATGCCATTTCTGTTTAATTTTAATGATATTCCAAAGGGGCCCATGGTGTAAAGGGCCAATATTACACCATTTTCTGATCTATTATATGATCGTATCTGTCATTATCTGTTAGAATGTCGTTTCCTCATCACAAACAGACCCAGAGTTAGGTTTTATTTCATTTCTCTCAAACAACACTCTGTTCCACCTTGTGATCTCAGAGTGTTTTCTGTTTGAGAGATGTATATGAGTGTCCTAGTAAAAAAAGGGGATAATTACAATGATCTACCTGGGAGGAAAAAACACAATAGCAGCTTCCACGACGCAGTTGACCAAATAAACTTCTGCCCTGTTGACATATTGAATTTCTCCTTTTGCCATGAATTCTGTCTGGACGACTGAGGGATTTTACACACATATGAGTATCCTAGTGTCTCTGAGCGCATTTCCAGAATACCGTCATAACTGGGATAAGACTAATAACTGAGATAAGGCTAATAAGTGTCGTAGGACCTGTACATTTTTACTCTAATGTCGTAAGTTTGTATGCTTGTGTCTTAAAATGTATAAGTGTATGAATCAGAGATGTATGTGGAAGCTGTTATTGTGTCTTTTGTCATGTTTTATGGATTGTGTGGGATTTGTGACTGGCCATGGTACAGCACAGGACTAAGGATGGAAATTAGCTTTGGCTACAACCCTGCATATTTAAAAGTGCATGTTTGTCTTTTGCATTGTCTTGTCTTTGAATATGCGTACACGTTTAATAAATAAATGCAAATACAAATCATGAATAATTACAGTGCTGTAACTGAGTCCACGTGTTTTTTTGTCTTACAGTTGATGCCATACGTCTTGTCGCGCAGAAAAACGACAAACAGATGTCCAATTTCTCCAAAGAGTACACCACCACTCAGGGCGAATGGGACCTGACGGACATCAGGACCAGCTCCGGTTTGGGCACAGTGCTTGACAACAAGGAGCACAGCAGACTCACATACCATGTAAGAGCAGGGTATTGGAAATTGTAAATCAGACGGAAATACCATGTAAGAGCAGGGTATTGGAAATCAAACGGAATTTATTTAAAGGTGCACTGTGTAACTTTTTGGTTGAGGATCCGTCACCTGCTTGTTTCTATGGAGATTCCACAGTACGACATTAAACATTTATTCAATTACAGGCGGTACCTCAAAAATACCTTGAAAAACAGGCATTCTGACTGTGAGTGGGATCGCCTCTCCACATATCTGACCTGTAACTTAGTCTGGTTGGGTCGCCATGACGATAGAAAGGTTTAATGCCACACTGTGAAACATTCCAGACAAAGCCATAACATCTCAATGGGGAAAAGCGTTTGACGGACCCACAAGAAAAGTTAAGCGTCTTTAAAGCCCCGTGTATTTAAGCTGAGTTCTTCTCTCACGCCGAAAATACGCAAAATGCTCTGTTCCACCTTGTGATGTCATGTGGTAATACAGGAAGTGCCCCGTTGTGTTTTTAAACTCCATAAACCTTCTCTAGAATCATTTGGATAATTTCAGATGTGGAATTGCCGTTTTCTACTGAACATAAGGTAAACGTAGCATAAAATCTACAGCTTCATGACATCACAAGGTGGAACAGAGCATTTTGAGCTTTGAAGATGTTTAGACTAATGATAAAGGAAACAAAACACAACTCCAGGTCTGTTTTTGATGAGGTAACATGATAGCATGGCTCAAAGCTCACAGGACTAATTTTGCGTAAATATAGGAAGTCAGTTATTATGTTTTTCTGTGTTGTAGGTCAATATATCCCGCAGACCCATGTTATATGTGATAAACTTCATCATTCCGCTCCTCTACTTCCTGGTTCTGGATTTGGCGTCTTTCTTCATCAGCGAGGCGCGTGGAGAAAAGTTGGGTTTCAAAATCACCGTCCTCCTCTCCATCTCCGTGCTGCTGCTCATTCTCAAGGACATGCTGCCGTCCACCGAGAAGACGATGCCGTGGATCGGTGAGTCAACCTACACTGTGCACGGCCAATGACTCAGGGTTTAGTCAAGAATTCCTAACGTTACCTGCTTGTGCTATTGTGAAGTTAACTTTTCCGGTAGATAGCCTGTCAAATTCTTGTCTCCATGTAATTCCTTTGCTTGGAATGTTTCACAGTATGGCATTAAACCTTTCTATCTTTATGGAGACCAAACCAGACCAAGTTACAGAAGAAGCAACTGCGCTCACAGGCAGAATGTCTGTTTTTCTAGCTATTTTGGAGCTATAAAACCACCTGTAATTGATTAAATGTAAGGTAGAGCTGTTTAATGTCACACTGTGGAACATTTCAGGCAGAGCAATGACATCTCCACATATGCCAATGGAGCTAAGACATTTTATATGTTTTTGAACACAAACCTGCAAATGTACCTAATTTATACTAAAACTGCCAAAACACGAGGAACAATAGACAAAGGTATTAAAACACCATATACATAGTTTAGTTAAAAAAAACTTGGAGCTCATATATACATAATATATATAAATATACATAAATATATGATAGAAAACAATACACTACAACTTCACAAATCTGATGCGATGTGCAGTAATTCCATGAGTGAAAATTCAGATCAGTTGTGTTGTGACAGCGCTGTGAAGGGGGAGTGAGCAAAGGGAAGGGGGAGTCAGAACAATAAAAGGTAACAGTGATCTAAATATGTTATATGTTAGTAATTAGTACCTCATAGACGTGTAATACCCCCTCTTTAACCACTCTTGTTATTATACAAAATACTGATATCATGTTGTTGATTTCAGCGAATTACTGCATTGGGATCTTTGCTCTGGTGGGCATCAGCGTGTTGGAGGCCATGACGATAGGTTTCCTGCTCAGTTTTGAAGAAAAAGTGAAAAACTCTCCACGGCGCTGCTCCAAATGTGAGGATGACATTCAGCTGGAGAGAACCAACTCCAAAGGTCAGTTTGAATATGATGCACCGATGCTGAGACTGATATCGAACATCGCAGCCGAAACATGAACATTTGCTGGTATCAGCTCCAAAGTATTGGTTTGGTATCAGCTCCAAAGTATTGGTTTGGTATCAGCTCCAAAGTATTGGTTCTGTTGATTATTCTGGTTGGGATTTGATTTAATAAGACTATATACTGGTCATGGTTGGTCCAGAAAGTCTCATAATGTTTGAGCTTCTAATATACTAAAATGTTCTATAGTTACTTTAGAGCTAAGGACAATTTGTCACGCAATATTTCTAGTTTTTAGGAATATAAAGTATATTTGTAGTCCCCCTCTGGTGTATGTAGATATCAGGTATCAGAATCGGTATTGAAACTGAAAAAGCTGGTTTCAGTTTTCTAGTTTTGAATATGCAGCAGCCAGCTGGTCCTACCACTACTTAAAGGTGCATTGCGCAGCTTTTCTGGTGGAGGGTCTGTCACCTGCTTGTCCTCATGGAGATGTTGCTTTGTCTAGAGTGTTCTGCATCATAGATTAAACCTGTCGATCTTAAGGGAGACAAATATCTGACCATTACAGGTGGAGAGGCAACCCTGTTCACACAGAGAATGATGGTATTTTTGCACAATAGAAACTGAATAAATGCTAGATAAATGTGGTTAAGGGTGTATTGTGTAACTTTTCTAGTCTGTCACCTGCTTGTCTCTATGGGGATGTCATTGCTCTGCCTGGAATGTTCCACAGTGTGACATTAAACAGCTCTACGTTACATTTTATTCAGTTACAGATGCTTTTACAGCTCAAAATGACTCTGACTGTGAGTCGCCTCTTCACAGATCTGACCTGTAACTTGGTCTGGTTTGGTCTCCATGAAGATAGAAACATTTAATACCGTACTGTGAAACATTCCAGACAAAGCAATATCATCTCCGTGGAGACAAGCAGGTGGCGGATTCTCCACCATAAAAGTTGCGCAATTCACCTTTAAATATAAACGAAATATCTCTAATTTGTAAGAGTTTATTTCACAGACGCAGGTGAAACAAAGGAGCTTATTGGTCATCTAACATTTACCAACAAGATTACATTTCTGTCACCTCAGATTAAAATGCCTTTGACATGTTAAGTCTACCTATTTTACTGAAACACTCATTATATTTAAGATTTTACATTTTTTATGTTTAAAATTTTACTTCCTGGTTGGAAATCGTGACATTACGTTAGAGAATTTATAATTATTAGCTGACTACCATGCTGTACACTGGGCCTGGAACTCCTCTAATGTTCACACAATTAAGATTTGACAAATATATTGAGAAAACACCTTGAAATAATGCTTAAAGGATCAGAAAAATATGTGTCTCAAGTTACACATATAACTTAGGCCTAACATTTGGGTAGAATTTTCCAAACTGTGAATCAGTGCATTATATTTCTCTACTTTCTGTTATTTTCAACTTTTCTTCACAAACTGCTTATCAATTAGTGTAAAACTATTATTTATATTTACAACAGGTATTATTCTACCAAATTAAGTAGAAATTTGAGAATCATCAGAACCTCATACTCAGACAAATCCACATTGTTTTTCAGTCCCCAGTGATATATTTATTTATTTCTTTTCCCCTCTCATCAGCAGCCATATCTGTTTGGATGACCATGTGTGTCCCTGATTGGCTAATTCACCTGTCAATCACGACCATTTGAACACAGACTCACTTGTGACCAGACTCAAATCTGACCCTCTCCTCCTAAAAACTTACACAGAAACTTTAATAATACTGGTTATAAAATCTATTAAAAACAATCGGAGACAAAACAAAGAGAGCACTGCACTTGGTCACTGAGTCTTTTATTTGTTCTTTCTAAACAAGCGACTTCATGCTGACATTATTTCATCATTTCTTTTTCGGGGCAAACCCAGACACGACATGATCCATGCGGGTCACTTTGGTGGGAGCAGGGATCGTGATAACTCGCTTGAGAGCACAAAGGTTCCTGCAAAGAGCCAGACAAACATTATTTTAAAACAAGGAATCTTGTGGTGAAAATACAATGAACGGCAATTTTTAATTACATTTTGTTTTATTTTTATACAAATAAAAGTTGATTTCAATTTTCTGAACATTAACACTACAGACTTGTTAAAAGGGTGGAATCTTAATCTTGTTCAAAGCTACAGTATGTAACTTTTTGGAGGTGCATGTCACCTGCATGATTCCATGGAAATAATTGGATGTTAAAGCCATACTTTGGAAAATTCTTTATGAAGATCTAGGATGTCATACTGTGGAATATTATAATCAAAAGAGCAACATTTCCATGGAAACAAGCAGAGGGAGGCTCACCTCCAGGCCAAAGATTCAGGGTTTTGAGATGCAAGGATGCATGTTCTTTACACAACCTATTTTTAAAAAAAAAGTTACATATTGTGGCTTTAAAATTAGTTTCATTGCACTCTCCCAGATTTTAGGGAAACTCCATCTATGAGGAATGTTCAGGCATTTTCTGTACAGCTGCACTGTAAGATGATTTTACCTGTAATAGGGACTGTTGACCTTCTCAGTTATATAAGTGTAGAACTGACAGTCGGGGTGCTCAGCACAGATCTTTTGACAGGTCTGTAAATTCTTCACTCCTCTAACAAACTGGAAGTCAAAGCCACGGTAACCTCTGTTTTCCTTGGGCTCTAAGAGCCAACCTGAATTGAGACACAGTGGAAAAGATGCTATGTTAAATAAGAAATGCTGTGCTAACAACAGTAACTTATTGCTTATATGCGCAGGAGAGGATGTAGAGGAGAAGATCAGATGGAGCAGAGGAGAAGATCAGATGGAGCAGAGGAGATGATCAGATAGAGCAGAGTAGAAGGTCAGATGGAGCAGAGGAGAAGGTCAGATGGAGCAGAGGATGTAGAGGAGAAGGTCAGATGAAGCAGAGGATGTCATACTCCTATCTTGTTGACAGAAGCGTGAAGGTAATCCAGATGTGATTCCAGACACCCCTATTGTTGTTGGTACAAAATTCTTCAGATCTTTTTTGAGGTAACAGGTCAGCTTTGAACTGCAAATTGGGATTTAATTAGTCAAACAGAGCATTTATATGGTTCATTTTGCTATCAGCTGTTGGTGATACACACAAAAATTACTTGAAATCTGAATATTATCTTGTTTTTGAAGTTTTGGTGTGTTTTACTTGAGGTCTGTGTGTTAAACATGTGTCAGTGAAACAAAACAGAAGTCTAGATATGTTTGTGATGAGGAAACAACATTATAACATGAAAATAGCTCTTTTCTAGCTCTAGCTCTCGTGTAACTGGTTTCTTCTGGTCAGTTAGTATTGTACTTACTTAACGTGGGTGAAGTGGGTGCACAGTGGGTGGGCGGCACACAACGCGCCGCAGTGTTCTTTAGTGTCACAGTCCATTGACATCAAGTTTTGATCTTGGAAGTTTGTGTTCTCGAAGAAATTGTTTTTACATTCTGCAAAACAAAGATACTGTGATAAACTGTGAATAAGCAATAGACAGACACAGTTCAAATGTGTTTTTCCATCCATGAGACGTTATTGCGGCATTAAACCTTTCTTTCTCCATGGAGACCAAACCGGACCAAGTTACAGGTCAGATCTGTGAAGATGCAACCCTGGTCTAGGTATTTTTGAGCTATAAAACCACCTGTAATTTAGTCATATAAGGTAGAGCTGTTTAATGTCACACTGTGAAACATCGCAGGCAGAGCAGTGACATATCCATAGAAACAAGGAGGTGACAGACCCCCAACCAAAAAGTTACACATTGGACCTTTAAAGTGCCTGTACCTGATTTTAAAGAGGACACATTACATTTTTACATGTAACTGCTAACACCTGGCGTATTTAGATCACCATGTTACCCTTTATCGTTTTGAAATTTCTCTATTTGTTTTCTAAGTTTGAGTTTAATTTTTGATGCTCTGAGTCCAATGTCCCTTTCCTCTCTGTGCTAAGTCACTCTCCCTTCAGAGCGTCATCACATTACAATCGCTGCGCATTTCACATCAACATCGACTCATGGTTTACGAAGTTGGGGTGCATTGTTTTGTGTTATGCTTTATGCTTTTGACGTGGGCTTGTAGCTTTTGGGCCAAACTTTCCAGCCAAATGAAGCTCATCGAGGCTGGCGATTAGAGAGTGGGCCAAACTTTCCAGCCAAATGAAGCTCATCGAGGCTGGCGAATTTAGAGCCAAGTTCTACATTTGGATTTCCGACCATTAGTATCATAGCAACTGAAGAGCCAATCCAGAGTGAGGTTGTTGAAGATACTGTCAGTCAAACATGTCGCTAACGCCAGTAGGAAATGTTATTAACATTTGTATTTTGATTTAGCAAAATAAAGCCCAGAAAAATGCAGAGTGGATTGAACATTTTGAGACCAAAATGACAAACCTGACAGAAGCAGTTACAAAGAGAAGGGTGATGTTTTTTTTTAAGTGAACTGGAGCCAGAATCGATGGAGACTGCAGCGCCTCGATGCCCACGTCCTATTTGGAAAGCATTTTTGGATTTGTTGTTTGGACGTACTTGCAAAGAAACTCCGAGTGCTGATTTCTGCGTTGGGAGAAAAGCCAGAGATATGGTGTTGTTTTTCAACCACTTCAGTTGTCCGTACAATAGTCCAGCTGAATTTAAGTGAGCATTCATATCTAAAAACACAACAATGAACAGTTAAGGGACGGGGTGAAAATGAAATATATAAAAATACCAGAATTGATTTATATGACACATTTTTGGGAGCCTGTGATCAATGCGAGCCTGTGATCAATGCGAGTGTTCAATACTGCAAAAAAAACCTAAGATATAAACACTTAAATCTACCAGAAAATGACTCAGAAGTAGTGAAATGATCTTGCTGCGTGGACAGATCATTTTACTTGACAAGTTCTCTTAAAATAAAGCACCTCTAGACTAGAATTAAGCAGCCTCATAACTAGTAAGTGCATAATAAATCTGAAAACAAGATGAATAACTTGACATAAACTTGACATAAATACAAACTTTACGGGCTGTGACTGAATCCTGTTTGTGTTTGACCTTGTAAATACTGTAAGTGTGGAAGAAGCGATTTCAGTCCAGGTAGAGTTGAAAGAATCTGATATCAGAATATGAAGGTCCACACAGCAGCCACAGGCAGGTCTTACAAAGGAGCTTCTCTCTATATATTTTATTCTATATTCTGTTATAGAATAAAAGGCTGGACATACATGGACTTAAACTCTTTTCGCATACAAGGCTGCGAATGAACGTACCTTTAATTGTTTACAGAAATGCAAAATATGTCACAGAAAGATTGCCTGTATTAGCAGAAAAGATCAATTACAGGGGCAATTTAAAAAAGTACATTTAATATTTTACTCTGGAAACACATTCACCTCAGCGTGTGTAATACACCATAACTAATCTAAGTTTAAATAGCAAAGATACAAATTATAACAAAATTCATGCTTTCACATACCTTTTCGCCACCTCTGGAAAGTCTTTGTCTTTCCAAGAGAAGAACTGGCAGCCTGGGTCGTGAGAACATGCCCTCTGACACTCTCTGTAGTCACTGACGAACAGAGAGCGATATTCCCCCCCAGAGAAGAGCACGTCTGGGTAAACCTGCTCCGAGCAGAAGACTGGAGGAACCGTGAAGAAGCAACGCGATTAGCATTTCCAGTAAACAAAACCCAAATCACAAACACATGGTCACATTTATATATTTATATACACACAGACTGTCATTTCTCTGATGTGGCCAAGATTTTTAAACTTATGTCAGATTCTTCATCTTGTTTTCAGATTCATTATCTACTTATTAGTTCTGAATCAGATATATATCTTAAAAATTGTCACATGTGTTTCTTCCATGATTCAACTGGTCATAAAATCTTAAACTTAGGAAACAAATCTTTAAAAGAAGCTTCAATCAAGTTACCATAATTTTCCCCTGCAACACTTCACTTGTTTTTAGATTCAGTGATACAGATTTGCTTGATACTTAAGTATGTTTATCTAAAACTTTGCATCGATAAACTTATAAACTTAACAGCTCATGAACATTTATCTGAGACTACTTCCTTCTAATATAGAGAGAGTTTATTTTAAGGTAACTTGTCAAGTAAAGTGATCTTGCTTAAACTTTTAAGTCATTTCCTGACAGATTTAAGTGTTTATATCTTAAATTTTGGCCATGGTTTTTTGCAGTGCGTAGCGCTTTTCCACAGTCTAAGCATTTTACATCAAGGAACCACTCAGCTGTTCACTCACACATTCATAACCCAGTGTACACAGACACCGAGGGCGAGGTTGGTTAAGTGGAACGATATTTAAGTCTTTGGATATGATATTATGTCAAGAGCAGGATTTGAACCCCTCATTTTCAGATCAGGGGACAAACACTCTGAGCTGCCGTCTGAGTGACTTTCACCCTTCTAAATACACTTTTTGGTACTGGTTTTGTGTCATGTTTAGCTCTGGAAATTGTGAAAAGCTCTTACATGTTTGCAGTGGATAATTAGAATGCTCGAAATGCATAAGGTCACTGAGGAATAAGTTTGGACCACTGCAAAACATTGAAAAATAAGTTGTTTTTTCACGTTTTGTGGCACCTCGCTGGAGTTTACGTGTTCATCCCACTTATAAAACCCTGCTCCAGTCGACTGAAGTGCTTTACCTGATCTTGCAGAGCAGCCTTTGAGAGAATACCCCGATGTGACCCCAGCCACGTTGTTCTTTGCAGTGGGCTCTCCGGAGTAAGACTCTAAGTTATTATGGCCCTTCAGCATTGAGCAGACATAATTACTGCGGAATAAAGACAAGTTTGGGAGACAGTGACTCAGTTGGTAGAGCAGTTGCTTCAGGGCCTGATACCAAAGATCTTTTCTTATACAAAATTTACTATTTTAACTTTTAAGCCAGGTAATAATGTTGTTGCCTCATCAAAAGCATATCTGGAGGTGTGTTTGTGTTTGACTAACCCTTTATTATTAGTTTGATGTCATGTAGTGGTAACTTTCAAGTAAACTTCCAACATTTACATTTAGTTCAGTCGAGATTGGCAATGTCAGATCTGAAATTATCCAAATGATTCTAGTCTAACGTGTATGGAAATTGAAATCACAGTCGAGCACTTCCTGTATTATCACATGACATCACAAGGTGGAACAGAGTGTTTCCTGTTTGAGAGAAGAACTCAGCTTAAATATGCAGGGTTTGTGAGTTTAACATGGAGATGGAACAAAACACAACTGCAGGTCTGTTTTTGATGAGCAAACAACATTATAACAGATCAGATATGGTGTAACATGGGCCCTTTAAAAATACTTCTTTACCTTTTGGTTTTCCCTTTATAATCAGGCCTGTAGAAGGCAAAGAAATGGCAGAGGTTTGCCTCAGTGCACATCTGCTGACAGTGGTTTGCATCTGGAGAGAAGACGTCTGAGAACCGAAGTCCCTTGAACTCCACATTCTCCTGAAGCTGCTCGTCACACCCTGAAAACAAACAGAAAAACTCACACACAGGCTCCACGGCGCAGCACTATCTTTTCTACAGTTTATATTTGGACACTTAGAGACCTGTTCTTCATCTTTAGACTGTCAACTGTAGCCCCGCCCACGTAATAATAATAATTACAATACAAAAAACATAAAAATAGCACACAGAAAACATACAAAAACAGACAATAATCAATTATTATATTAAATAATTTGAAAGAAATAGAATAAAAAGACATAAAGAATAAAATCAAGCTCAAGCCAGTTAAAGGATGGCCAAAAGATGATACTGATGGTGCAGTTTTATTTCCTCAGGCAGGTCGATCCAAAGCCGAGGCACCCGGACTGAAACTGCTCGATCGCCTTTTGTCCGTAGTCTGGACTTTGGAACAGCCACAGGGACCTGTCTGAGGATCTAAGGCTGCAGGAAGCTCGTACGGGGTTAAAAGTTCTGAAATGTAACTTGGTGCAAGACCTAAACGAGCTTTAAAGTGACACAAATGATGAAAGTCATGAATGAAAGTCACAAATGAGAATATCATTTCAGAAAGCCAAACACATAGGAGCTTTAAAGTGAAGCTTTAAACCTAAACTATAACATCAAAGTAAATTTTCTGTTTAAGTCATTTCAACAGTTCCTTTTACCTTGAATTAAGCAGAAGCCGCACAGGCAGAGCAGAAGCACCAGGAGCAGTTGCCTCTTCATCTTGAGTTGACTGAAGTCTCCTGGTCTCCTGGAGCTTTTTATAAACTTTGAGTTCAGTAAAGGTTATGTTGATCTAATGGGACTGTCTGAATGAAGTGTTGACCAGGAAGAACACATCCTTAAAGGCAAACCTGATTGTGTTCTGGGTAAAACAATGGTTTGAGTTAGCGATAGTAAAAGATCTTCTGAGACAAAATTGCCTCAAAAATGTTCACACATGAGGAAAGTTCTCTGTTTAACTTTTCTGAGTAACCATAACTAAGTAGACCATAACTGTAAAATTAAATACATAAAATACATCCTGAAACCAAAATTGAGAAATGAGGGGTACAATTTATTTACTGAAAATTGTATCAACATCTCGTCTTGTCTCGTGACTGTAACACATGACATTTACTTTATAGTGACTAGACCAGGGGTGGGCAAACTTTTTGACTCGTGGACCACAAAGGGTTTTAAAATTTGATGGAAGGGCCGGACCTGGAGTAGATGGATGGATTGTTTTGCTAATCCACCTCATAAGAGAAAAAAATAACATGGGATATGTGGAAAATGTGCTTTAATTTTAATTGAAAATCATTACAAACCATTACAACTAATGATTTCAAGTCCCACAATATTTACTATTTATTGAAGACTTAAAACTTTCAAGTCCCACAATATTTACTATTTATTGAAATGACTTAAAACACTGAAAATTAAATTAATAAATACAGCTTTTTCTTTTCAGGATGTTCTCATCATCACTCTCCTCCTGACTGTCTTTATTTCAAAAACAGTAGGAGATGCAGATCTACTTGTCCTGTGCGTCCTCGGTGCCAAAAGTCGACTTTGAGTTTGGTGGGCCGCACTAAAAAGATCAACGGGCCGCATATGGCCCCCGGGCCTTAGTTTGCCCACTGCTGGACTAGACGTTAAAGCTGCAGGTGGTTTTATTGCTCAAAAATACCTAGAAAAACAGGCATTCTGACTGAAAGCAGGGTCGCCTCTCCACAGATCTGACCTGTAACTTGGTCTGGTTTAGTCTCTGTGACGATAGAAAGGTTTAATGTGGTTTAAGTAACATTAAGTCAAGTTCACGATGTTAATCCTGTTGGTTTTTTTTTAGGCAAATATGCAAATGTTAAGAGTTGAAAACCAAGTTATTAGCCATGTTTTGGGACCCAACCCTAGATCCTGATGAAAACAAGTCTGATAAGAGGAGGAAGGTGGGAATGTCTGACAAAGCTGTAAATTAGTTTCAATTATTCAATATTAAAGGTTCATTGTATAACTTTTCTGGTCAGCAATAATGTCTGACTGTGGTATAAAACAATATAACAGACACAAGTACAATATTTGTTCTTAAAAAAAAAAAGCTAAAGTAATAAATATGTCTAATTAGTGTTTTGTTTTGTTTGCAGACCCTCTGGTTTTGACTGTGGCCAGTGAAGTGACAAAGGGCAGAGCTCCTTCAGCGAGCGACTCCGCCGAGTCAAAGCTGCTTCGTCAAATTCTCCGTGAAATCAAATGTGCGCTAGAAGATCTGGATTATCCAAAACACACAGAGACCAGACCCCGGTTTTACAAACTGGCTGTTTTCCTTGACCATACTTTTTTCCTGTTATACTTCGTGACAGTTTGCACCTTCCTTGTTTATATGTACATGGTGTGGGCTAAACGGTATTTTGAAATGTGATAATAATGTTTGACTTTTCTGTAGTCTGTAGTCTTCCTTTATGTCATTTATTGAAGTTTTTTATCGTTAAAAAGGTCTGGTGATGTGTTTTAGTTACTCAATGGATTTTAAGAGTAACTGAAAAAAGTACAACCAATTTTAAACACTTTTTTTCACATTTTCTCATTTATTTTGGTCTTTTTGGTTGGGAGTCAATGGAAATGCCGTTCCTTTGCCTGGAATGTTCCACAGTGTGACATTAAACAGCTCTACTTTAAATTTATTCAATTACAGGTGATTTTATAGCTCAAAAATACCCAGAAAAACACACATTCTGACTGTGAGCGGGGCTGCCTCTCCACAGATCTGACCTGTAACTTCACTTAATGTCCACAAAAACAGAACATTTTAATATCGTACTGTGAAACTTTCCAGACAAAGCAGTAAGATCTTCACGGAGAAAATAATTTGAGGGAGCCTCCACCAGAAAAGTACATAGCCTAAGCTTAACTATTAGTTTTGTTACATTTCACATGATAATTTAGCTCAAAAGGGAGTGGAATCCCCTGATTTACAGATGCCTTGTGCAGTTTATACTTTACCACTGTACCACACATATTAGACATTAGAACAATAATAATCATCATCATCATAATTATAAATGTTAACATAATCTGATTACTGCAGAAATCAGAAAATGATCAGATTTGAGGAGATGAAGACAGCACAATGAACAACATTTATACAGCAAATCATAAGCTCTAAACATTGACTTGCTGCTGTTTAAATTGGTAGATTTGAAGTCTGTGATGTGTCACATATTTTCACACAGCCTGATATGCCTCTGACCTTTGGTGCCTGATTTTATCTGCAATAAAAAATAGTTTGTGTTTCTTCATCAAATAATTTCTAGCTTCACTTTTATATCATTTATTTGTTTTTGCTGATCACTGTTATATGTGTAATGTGTTAATAGTCTGGGCTGTGCATCTGCTGCACATCTGAAATAAAATTGACTTATTTTTTATTTTGCTCATATTAAAAACCTTCAACATTTTATAGATGTGAAACAACAGCCTATGGGTCTCAGAATGATCCAGCGTGGCCATTTCCGCTCTAATATAATCTCTATGAAGCTTTTACTGAGTCAAATTAAATCCTGATACATGAGGCAGTGGCCATGGAGCTGAGGGGGGACGTCACTCACAACACGTTAAACATTTTACAAATGTGGGTAAAACTTCACTGGAGACACTTCTGTGTCTCATGGCTAATGCTAACCTTTATTAAAACATAAAATCTATCACAGCAGCAAATAAAATAAGTGTTATAGTATTTATAGTAAAGACTATTGATATGTTTATTTGTACGTACGTGCAGATTATTTCTGTGGTCTTCTCTCTCTCTTTGCGTTCATAAAGCAGTGATAAAGTAATGTCACATGGACCAAAATCTTTGACAAAACAACATCTGCGATCAACTTCATCATTGCTCTGCTCTTTATAACACATGCACACAGTCATATTATTACATCTAGATATTACATATTTCAAGTCTTTGAGTCACAATGTTTCAAACTTTATTGTGTTAAAAAGTCTCAACATACAGTGGGTATTGATTAATCAACAAAAACTATGGCTGACTAATCCATTATTAAAAAAACAACTGTGCAGACTTGCAGCCCTATTGTCTCATTTTATTTCATGCTGTTTTCTCCAGAGTAAATCCAGACACCACATTGGCCTGGGGAACCACATATTTTGGTTGAGGAAGTGAAATGGTGCGTTTCAGATTACAGCGTTTACTGAAAAGACAAAGAGAGACGAACACTAAATAACATGATGTAAACCAATAGAAAATCTAAGCTAAAGGTGCACTATGTAACTTTCCTGAGTGAGAACTTTCCTGTGAGAACTTTCCTGCCAGCTGTTTGTCTCCATGGAGATGTCTTTGCTTTGCATGGAATGTTTCACAGTATTGCATTTAACTTATCTGTTGCTGACTATATTTTCAAAAGTGTTTTACATGACATTAGCAGATCAGAAAATAGAGTTATCTGGGCTGTTTAGTCACTCTATCTTACAGGAAAGACATTGCCATATTGAGGTCCAAAGCAAGCTTTTCAAGAGGTGTGCCTCAGGGGTCCATTTTTGGACCAAATTTGTTTTTCATTTATATAATTGTCACATAAATATTTTACAGAAAAAAATTAAGATTGTTTTGTATGGGTACTTCTCCTTTACTACTTCACCTAAACACATTATTGTAGAAGAGTCTATCCTTTTTTTAGTGTTTGCCTACGAAGACTAAACTAAACATTTCAGGCAAAGTAATTACATGAAAAGACACATGGTGCACTTGCTGTTGATTCAATGATCGTTGATTTTGTTAAGTGTAATACCGAAGGTGCAACATATCCATCCTGCATTCGTTCAATTAAAGTTGCCTTAGTTGCTCAAAAGTACCTCAAAATACATGCATCGGGTACACCGCTCCATAGATCTGGCCTGTAACTCAGCTTAATGATGTCGCTTGCTTGTTTTAATGGAAATGGCCAAGTCTAATACTGTATTGTGGCACATTCCAGGCAAAGCAATAACATCTCCATGGAGACAAGCAGACCCTCCACCAGAAAAGTTACACAGTGCACCTTTAAATAATACAATAGAGTGAATGCGATGTTGCTCTACAGGCGACTTTACCTGCTGGGTATATAGGAGAAGATTTGGCAGTTGCGATCCTCTTTGCAGATCTTTGCACAGGCCTTTACGTCCGGCACATCTGTAATGTATTTCTCAATTCCTGCGTTGTAATTTTCACGATGGGGCGCCAAGAACGTAGCTGCACGAATGAAACACAAGGACGAAACGTTAAAGAGGAGATGATATGTGACGTGTTTATCTGCTAATGGGTTTCAAGTGACTCTGCTACATTTTACAGTCCAGATGGAGAACAGGATGCAGAGTAGAGGGTCAGATGGAGTGGAGAGAAGATGAGTTGGAGCAGAGGAGACGTTCAGATCAGAGGAGAAGGTCAGATGGAGTGGAGAGAAGGTCAGATGGAGCAGAGGAGAGGACCAGATCAAAGGAGAAGGTGAGTTGGAGCAGAGGAGACGTTCAGATCAGAGAAGATGGTCAGATGGAGCAGGGGAGAAGGTCAGATGGAGTGGAGAGAAGGTTAGAAGGAGTAGAGGAGAGGACCAGATCAGAGGAGAAGGTGAGTTGGAGCAGAGGAGATGTTCAGATCAGAGGAGATGGTCAGATGGAGCGGGGGAGAAGGTCAGATGGAGCGGAGAGAAGGTGAGACGGAGCAGAAAAGGTCAGCTGGAGCAGAGGAGAGGATCCGATCAAAAGAGAGGGCCAGGTGGAGCAGGGAGAAGGTCAGATGAAGCAGAGGAGAAGATCGGCTGGAGCAGAGAACCAGATTAGATCAAAAGAAAGGGTCAGATGGAGCGAGGAGAAGGTCAGAAGGTCAGACGGACAGTTGTCTTTTCTGTCTTACTCATATCGTGCTGACAGTAGCGTGAAGGGAATCCAGACGTGTATCTACTCCTGGATGTTACAAATCCCTTTAGATTTTTCTTGAGGTAACACATTCTCCTTAAAAACAGATCAAAATATAGAGACATAATTTATTTAAATTCATATTAATAATTAATAATAATAATTAATCATATTGACTTATGTTTTTTTTTATTTATATATTTTTTACCTGCAGTTCAAGTGCTGTTTTACTATTATTCTGGTACATTAAAATACCTGAACTCCACCCACAACCACATTTCAACTGCTTAACTGGGCACTACCTGGAGGACTAATAGTGGTCCGTTTATTCATCCGTCCACCCATTTTCTTCAGACAAAGGAGCTCAGAGGAGCTCAGAGGAGCTCAGAGGAACTCAGAGGACCTCAGAGGACCTCAGAGGAGCTCAGGAGACCAAGCAAAGTTTCCGAGATACAATCCAAGATGGCTGCCCCAATGTCTCACTTTTAAGTATGAACTGTTTTCATAGTGTTTGGAGTCAGTCCTGAACAAAGACTTATTTTATCGGGTGTCGCTAAATGTTCCTAGAGTCGACGACAAGAACAGCTTTGCGATTCCACGTTTTTCTCCAAGTTGAACACGCATACATAAAAAATCAGTTTAAGCTCAGACATGACGTCATATCTGAGATCCGAGTTTGAGTGGGAAGAATAATCAAACGCAGCGTCGAGAAAAGAAACGGGAGGAGGGGCGTGGCCTGGACATATGAGGAACAGTGTGATTGGTCTAACAAGTATCCACACTTCAGACTCCTCCCCTCAAGTCAGGTATTTGTAACCAGAAACCTCTTGCTTTAATCAGGGCAGTGCTGTGTGATGTCACGTAATACTTGAAATGGCTGTTTTTGACCAGAAAGCGGCACATTTAAATAGTTTACATTACTGGGCACAGTTTATGCCGTGCCAAAAAATCCAAAAATTGATAGATCACATCATATCCGAGATCCGAGTGGGAGACGGATGGATAATCGAACGCACCGTTAGGCCGTTCTCGATGATATGGCTGATACATTTTAATCGACAGGACTACAGCCAATCAAGAGAGCGTGATGCTGAAGAGGAGTAGCTGCATGTTACTTGTGGATTTCTCTGTAGTGTGATGTCACCTAGTACTTGAAATTGCAATGGCCACTGGATGTAACACACACTAAATTTTTGAGTTTTTAAACATAAACCCTTAAATTTACAACAGGAAGAGTTTTTCATTATTATTATTATTTTGATGATCTATTTTGCTGATCTTAACAGCAAATAAGTTGAATATGGACTATAAAGCTGTTTTAAAGCCTACAGAGAATCAGTGCAGTGTGACTTGTTGGTGCACATGACAATTTTATACAAATTAAACACAAATTAGCTGCAAACCCCTCCCCAAATTCTCCATTGAAATGAATGTGATTGAACTGGAAGTGTCAAACTCAAGAAGTTAGGAGCGTTTAGAGACAAAAGTGGCAGAATAAGGTGAATCCACAATTTAGTAGCTAAAAAGATGATGTCGTGTTTAGTTCCACAACAAATCAAAAGGACTCCAAACAACATAATAAACCCAAGTCATTTTCACCCATAGATATTCCTGTTTTGTGGGGTGATATTGTGGACTTACCCTAAGAAGGCGAAGTGTGTGCAGGAGGAGAGGCCGGCGCACAGGGCGTGGCACTGCTGGACACTGGAGCAGGGCCAGTTCACAAGCTTGTCCCCGATAAAGTTTGTGTTTGGAAAAAATGTGAGCTTGCATTCTGTAAAATACAAAGATACAGTTTGAAGCCTGTCGACCTCACAGTGTTTTCTGATATTTTACTTTAGTCTGGGACCAGATAAACACCACATTCTGGATCACAATTCACGTATTAAATGTAAATTATAAGTTTTTACATTGTATTTTTTTCTATTATTTGTTAATTCTGCTAATTATAATTAATCATTGACATGTTTGTTTTGTGTATTGAGCTTACCTTCAAAGAAATACTCGTTTGAGTTGATTTTTGCATTTATAGAAAAGCCAGAGTACTGGTTACTTCCACTCCAAAAAGCAAACTGTGTAATGGCCGGGCTGTACTTGAGGACACATTTAAACCTGAGAACACAAAAGTGAGACGTGCATTCACCGTTTCTGTTGGTGTAACTTTTTATTCAGTGTAAACTCATTGTTTAACTTAGAATGTTGGTCCCATTTAACATCTGATTTAAACCAATAAAAGTAAGAATGACAAACATGTTTTAGTTCTGGTCAGACGCTGCAGGACAATTCCTTATATCTGCCTAAAGGGAGGAGCTAGTTACAGTGAAGTTACTCAGAAACACCTTGTTTCTTTACAGTTTCTGCTTGTGAGCTCAGCTTACTGAACTTGTTCTGAGTGTGGGGTCAAAATTAGCATAATAATACAGGCCCATAATGGGTGATTACTCCTCTGGGTCTGACCTGGCTCATCCTCTTGTTTTCTTTAGGTTTGTTACGTTTTAGGTTGATTTAGGTTTATAAATGGGAGATAGATGGTGTCTGAGGCCTCCATTTTTGTTTAAGGAAGGATTCTCTTTCTTAACAAAAATAGCTTCTTTATTTCCTCTCTCAAACCAATTCTTTTCTCTGGTTAAAATCTCAAAAGAGTTTCCCGTGGCTTTTAGGTGGAGGTGAACATCAGACTGTGGTCCACTGCTGCTCTCCCGCCTGTGCTGGTACATCCTCTTGTGGATTGGTGGTTTAGTTTCTCTAATGTCGCGCTCACTGCAGTCTTCACTACCCTAAATGGAGTCGACCACGTTGCTTTGTTTGTGCCTCGGAGTTTAGTGTTAGTAGTTTTGAAATCGACAGTGATTTCACGTCTGAATATCCTCTATAATTTTTCAGAAACACCAGCCAAGTAAGGAATAGTTACACCTTTTCTACTATGTTCTGATTCTTTTTTGTAATTTTTTTGGCTCTCTTGGTTTTATTGAAGCCCCAAACTACAGGCGTTTTACAAAGTTGAGATGTGACGTGAACACATCCTGCGGGTTTTGGTTGAATTTTATTTGTGTTTCAACGTTTACATACCTTTTCTTCGTCTCTGAAAACTCCCCACTGTGCCAGGAGAAGAAGCGGCAGCCGGGGTCATGGGTACAAACCCTCTGACACTCCTTCTCATCACCAGTGAACACAGATCGGTCCCACTCGTTATAGTGTCCAGTGAAAAGCAAATTCGGGTAGATCTTCTCAAAACAGAAGTCTGGTATAGGACCATAAAGTCATTAGCATACAGGTTACAGGGATATTACAGTTTTCTACAGGCCGATAATATTTAATACAGATTAGGGGGAAGCTTTTTGTTGTTATATGCAGAGCCTGGACAAAAAAAGTCACCACCAAAAAAAAGGTCACACACTCTAAAATGTCTACCACTCTTTCACATTTTGAGCCCGATGAATCCTGGTATTGTCATCTTGAAATACGCCCGCACCATCCATACTCCATCAATCTATTAATGGAATAATCTGGTCATTCAGTTTATTGGAGTGTTAAAACTGACTCACAAAATCAATTTTTAACATTTTCTCAGGGTTTATATGAGTCCAATCTGTTCTAGAGTTAATTTAACATGTTTGGAAATGTTAATTAAGTAACACTGGACCAAAATTCCTGTCTAACCCTGAAAACAAGAGTTATATTAATGTTTTGAGGGTAAATGGATAACACTTGGTAGAGTTATCCTGATTTAGCTAAACAACAAACAAAGGCATTTTATTTTTACACTTCATTTTGGTTAATTTAAGATGAAATTATGTACAAAACTGGTTCAAACTTCTTCTTTCGCTGGAGTTTGAAGTGGTGGATGGAGGTGCCAAATTAAGGGACATTGAATTAACACTAAGGGAAGTTAAATTAACTTCAACCATATCAGCTCAAATAACCCAAACTCGAACTCCCATTTAACTTTCAAATAGTTAAAATAACACTTTTTGTGTTCAAAACTAAATATTTTACCCTGAAATGTCGACCCTCAAACTGTTGCTGAACCAACACTGGACCAACTGCAGCGTCCCCACATCACAGCACTTACTGTAGTTAAATCCTGGTGATGGGTTTTTTTTTGGCCGTAGAGTGTATTTGCCAAAACAAGTAACAATAAGAAACCATGAAAACCTGTCATGTTCATTTGAATGAGAGGCGTTGGTGTTTTTGCAGTGTGTTTCACCTGGTTTGTAGGTGCAGGGTTTCAGGGAGTATCCTGAGGTGGTCCCAGGGGCTTTGGTCTGTTTGGTCGGTTCTCCCAGGTAAGAGTTTGTGTTGGCAGAGGATTTTAAAAATGTGCACACATAGTGTCTGTGGAAGAGAAAAAAGAAATGAAAGGGCCTGTACCCAAGTTTTAATAACATTTAAAGATCCATTATGTCACTTTTTGGAGAGCTATTAACTGCTTGTTTCTATGGAGATGCCAT
>JACN01002850.1:0-10923 GCA_000787155.1 Scartelaos histophorus | reverse complement strand
ATTATTATTTTATATATTTATTTATTTAATGATTTTTTTTCCTTGTTCTGCTCATTCTCTGACATTTTTGTTTGCTATTTTAAATTTGTGAAGCCCGCCGAGATAACTGTTGTTATGATTTTGGGCTATACAAAAATAAATTGAAATTGAATTGAATTAAACACAAAACACAACTGGGTATGTTTTTGATGAGGAAACAACATTATAACATAGATCAGGAAATAGTATTATATGGATCTTTTAAAGTTATATTGGACATTTAAATAATCTTTTTCCTGTAAAAGGGCATTGAGGTATAGCTAAAAAGCCACTAAATATTGTTTAAAACATTCTCACCCCTACAAAAGCTTTATTCACTTACGACAAGGATTAAAAAAAACAATTGTGTTTCAGGTTTGCTGTTACCTCTACAGACTATGACACACCTGCTATCGCTGAGTTTTGACCTTTACATTTTGTTGTGTCGTGCTTTTGTCTCATCTCTTTGTCCTAATTTGCAGCTGCATTAAGAGTTAAGAGCTCTTCCGTCTAAACAAAACAACATATTGTGCGGTGCTGCTTCCTCGTACAAAGTAAGTGACCTTCTCCGGTATCCGCTGTTCATTTCTCTAAAACTAGACTTAGATGAACCCCTTATTTTGCTAAAGAGGACCCCGATTACATCCCGGGACAATAGAAAGGCAGTGGGCTGGACCAAAACACAAAACAATGATTTCCGCAACAGCAATTTAATCCTCGGGTGAAAAGAAAAGAAAGTGCCACGAAGAAATCTTAAAATCCCAAGATTAGGGGAAAAAAACGGGGTCTATTGTGTGAAGGGGTCCTTTATGTGTGATTGAAGTCTGGGAGAGTCGGCCCATGTACCAGACGCGCTCAGTCTCTTTGAGCCGATGCAAAAACCACCAGAGCACTTTCATCTGAACGGCAACTTAGAGGGAATTAATGTCGCTCAGAGGAGAGAGCGAGAGGGAAGTGAGTGAGGAGAGTGAGAAAGAGAAAGAGAGAAAAGAGGGAGAGAGTGACAGCAGTGTTGAGGTTAGTGTCTTTGGGCGATTTTACATTATCTGATTAATAAAGCATAAACCAAGCATCCATACAGTACATGCATACATACATATATTGCAGTTGCATTATTGAACAGAGCCTGAAAGCCCCAAACCCAAGGAGGATAAGAAAGAGGAGAGGAGGGACTAGCTTTAAAATATATTCTCAGTTTTGTCCTTTTGTACCATCTGCGGTAATAGTAACAAATATTAACATCAATTTGAAGACATCTAATAGCCAGAAAAATGCAATCGCTGCACATTTTGACTCTAAAATTAGATTAATTTAAGTCATAAGTCACGTTTGCATTTTTTGTTGCTAATTTTAAGTGAAAAAATCTTGCCTTTCTTCAGATTTTGACTCTAAAATGAGATTAATTCAAGTCATAAGTCACGTTTGCATTTTTTGTTGCTAATTTTAAGTGAAAAAATCTTGCCTTTCTTCAGATTTTGACTCTAAAATGAGATTAATTCAAGTCATAAGTCACGTTTGCATTTTTTGTTGCTAATTTTAAGTGAGAAAACTTGACTTTCTCCTAAGACCTTTAATGCTTTTATGTTCCTTTTTCTATTCTAAGCCATAAAGCATGCTCAAATAAAAATAAATACTATAAGAACTGTTTTTTAAGTATGTCATGTTTGTCTAATACCAAGAATATGACTGTGACTATGCAGATTTTACCCATAAAAAGCATCACCAAGACTCATTACTTACTCATTAAAAGCCTTAATTAAAATCCCTTTTCTATTCCAACACTCCTATGTGATGCCATCTCTCTGTCCACTCTCATAAACATCTGTATAAATGAAGATGGACCTTGATTGATTGTATGTCTATTTAAAATGCACCCTGAGGGACATGACTGTGTCTGCTGGTGTGGCCTTCAGCGCGTCTCCACGGAGAAGGAGCACGGCTAATTCTGGGATTGAATAGAAAAACAAATGGCGTCTACGGGAACAAAACCCTGCCAAAGCAAATGGTGAATGTGGGGTTTTAAATGAACGAATATTTTAGTTTTTCTGGTTATGTTCGGACACAGGGAGAGCAGTGATGAAAACTGAAAGACCATTTGATTTTTTAAAGGGCTCATATTATGCTACTTTCTAATCTAACACACAAACCTTGCATATTTAGTCTGAGTTCCTCTCTCAAACTCTCAAACACCATGTTCCCCACCGTGATGTCATGTGGTGATCCAGGAAGTGCTCCACTGTGTTTTTAAACTCCATCCACCTTCTTGCCATTTTTTACAGAACAAGAAGGTAAAAAGTAGCTGTTAAATCTAAAGCTTCCTGACATCACAAGGTGGAGTATTTTGAGCTTTGAAGATGTAGAAAAAGTAATAATGCACCAATATTCAAACACGTGTGAATGAAACAAAACACAACTCCAGGTATGAGTTTGGTTTAAAGCTCACAAGAGGTCATTTTGCATAATATTGGATCTTTAATGCAAACTTTTGGCTATATAAGAATAAATACAAATGAATAATTGAACATTTTAAATCAGATCAATCAACACAATCAACATGTGAGTTGTGTAGTCCTCTGTGTCTTCTGTGTGTGTGTGTGTGTGTGTGTGTGTGTGTGTGTGTGTGTGTGTGTGTGTGTGTGTGTGTGCGTGTAGGGAGTTTGAAAACACACTGGAACACTTCCTGTATTACACGACATCACAAGGTGAGACCCACTTTTATTCTCTGGCTTTTAACATCACGTGAGTTGTGTGGTCCTCTGCGTCTTTTATTTTTAATTTATTTTATTATTTTTTTTATGGGTTTTTATTTATTTATTGCTATCTTATCTTATGGCTTTGCTCTTATTTGATTTTACTGGTTTATTGTTTTAGGACTAATATGATTTAATCTGTGTTTAATGGGTGTTTATTTTATTATTATATTATTATTGTTGCTTTTAGTGTGTATTTGTGCAGCACTTTGGAAATTGTTTGTTTATGAAATGTGCTATAGAAATAAAGTGGATTGGAACACAAACTTATAGACGGGAAATATGGCCCCTGATTTAACCTTAGCACAAAGCGTAGAGCCTCCCACAGGGAAACTACTGGTGGTTTTCAGATTCTAAACTGTGATGAGATCAGACTCCCAGATGGAGACAAGAGGCAGTTTCCTCCATTAAATAACATTGCGCTTTGCCGTGAAATATCCAAAAGGTAAATTCACAGATGTTGAACCTGATAATTCCTATTAGCGTTTGTTTTGTTTCATCTTTATTTGAGGGGACAAAGTACAGAGACTTTAGGCTCATAAGAACAGAGATGTTAGAGCTAAATCGCTAGTTTCCATCTGCAGTCTTTGCTTTTCATATTATCTGCCTCCATCTGTACTGAATATTATGGGCCTATAGAATGTTATAATTTCATCTTTAAATCTGAGCAGTTACAGTTAAACAATGTTATGAAAATCAAGAAAACCCTATTCTCTGCAACCTGGATCTACTTAGTGGCCAGTTTGTTCTATAATTTTGGTATACTTCTTTCATGGTAAACTCACAGATGACCATGCCGCACTAAATGGGCTCAAATTGAGTAGCATAAAACCAAAATCAAGACAAAACCATATAAAAACACACTGAAATACAACTTAAACTAAGACTAGACCAGAACTAAATCAGTACTTGGACTAAGAAAGGATCAAACCAGGACAAGTGACTACAGCTTTATGTTAGTAAAACTCTGCTCCCAAACAAACTACATAAAACAAAATGGGATATCAAACATTTAAAATCTATGCAGTCTGTATCGTCTGCGTCGTGGCCGTCTATGTGTGTATTTCCAATTCAGATGGCTGGTAATATCTGCAGATTGGGTTGTTAAGTCTTTCTGCATTTCATGAGCTGCTCCTGTCACTAACGGTTATCTCCTCCTAGTCTCCGAGGAGTCGAGGAGGTGAAATCATTCTCGGTTTCCCTGAATAATGCATGAAATTGCGTAATTCTAAATGGCTTGCCTTTATTTCCCTATAGCTCCTCGCCGACACCGCTGTATTAGAAACTATATATGGCAAAGAATATGGAGCCGTGTAGTGCGCGGCGTGTGTCTCTGGAGTATAAGCGGTGGAGAAGAAAGGTCGTAACTCAGCCCTCTCTCATGCAGATTTGTCCACGGCGAACGGACAAAAGCGGGGGGCTGTTTGCGTCGGCCATCTTGGGACTGTTATTGTGGAAGCAGTGAAATATTCATTAGCCTCAGCAGTGTCGGTAAACACAAGTACAATCAAAAAATTACTGGAGCTGAGAGAGAAGGGGAGAAGTAAGAGCTGTAAAACCAAGGGCCATCAGAGGTGTGAGGAGTGTCAATGACCACAGTATTACTAGTTTTAATAAAAAAATGAAGATTTACTTTATACTGGAGGAGACAATGTAATGTTCTTGTTTTGTTATAGTTATTGTATTGTATTTTTATCTATAGTTTGGCATTTTTATCTGTCTGGGAATTGGTTTCATTTGAAGCTCCGCCATGCAACTTTTTACCCAAAAAATAGACTCAAATAAAAGTATATTTTTTGCCATTTGTAATGTTTTTTTATTGCATTTCTCATCTAAACTAGTTACAAGGGAATCCCGCTCATTTCCGCTTTGACCGTCCTCGTAAATACACGTTTTCTTGAAGCACCGACGTGGAAATTTTGAGGCGTGTCTGGAAAAATGACGAAATTTGGCCACGTAGACGCTCGTGTCAAGAATAAATCAAGCTTTAAAATAATCTGATGTAAATAAACAGTTACGTTCATGCTGCCTCAAAAAGACGAGTCCCTCCTCCTGCCGCGGTGATAAGCCTGTCATTTTTATGTTTGTAAGAAAATAAAAAGCAGTTTCTTTTTCTACCGAGTTCAGTTTATTCTGGGTGAAATGAAGTGTCATTTTGAAGGATGTTTGTTGAACTACAAGGGACAAAGTATTGATGGATATGTTTAATTTTGCCCACTCTATTTTGAAATGTTACACAATGCACCTTTATCTCTCAAAGTGTGTACACAAGGACAGTTATGGCACTCCGAACTGCATTTTGAAGATTTGTTTTTGTTATAGTTGTCTCAGTGTTGTCATGACGACTTGAGTTAGTTTTGCAATTAAATAGACTTGCGAAATAAGTGTGATGATATATTTATTTAAACGTCTGCGCGTTCTGGTTAACTTATGTGACGTGTTATGCAAACAATTCATGCTTATTTTGCTCTGCACAGTCGAGCTGAAGTGGAGCGACGGGCAACTGAAGATACCGGCCAATTAGTGTCACATGCACCTACTGTTATAACTGCTGCTCAAAGCTCCACACTGTCTCTTTATTATTTTTACATCACTGTAACGGCAAAACAAACTAAGTCTTTCTACAGTAAATGGTTCAGCACAGGCGTGAAAAGTATGACAAAAATGTTTACTTTAAGGTGCACTATGCAACTTTTCTGATGGAGATGTTATTGCATTGCCTAAGATGTTCCACAGTAAAGTATTAAACATAACTTACATTAGCTACAATAAAAAAAACTGGACTGGATATGTTTTTTTGTTGGTTTTTTTTAGATAAAATGAAGCCTTTAGATAAAACATAATCAGTGGAGAAGAGGTGACTGAAGTAAAACCAAAAACTATTAGTAAAAGTAAAAGTAATTTGCAATAATAGAAAATAGATTGCAACATAACTCAACTCATTTGCAAATAAAAGTTAAAGGTGCACTATGCAACTTTTCTGATGGAGATGTTTTTGCATTGCCTAAGATGTTCCACAATAAAGTATTAAACATAATTTACATTAGCTACAATTAAAAAAAAAATGGACTGAATATGTTTTTTTGTTTGTTTTAGATAAAATGAAGCCTTTAGATGAGGTGATTGAAGTAAAACCAAAAACTACTAGTAAAAGTAGTAAAAGTAAAAGTAATTTGCAATAATAGAAAATAGATTGTGACATAACTCAACTCATTTGCAAATAAAAGTTAAAGCTGCACTATGTAACTTTTTAGTTGGGGGTTTGTCATCAGCTTGTTTCTATGGATATGTCACTGCTCTGTCTGGAATGTTCCACAGTATGACATTAAACAGCTCTATGTAACATTTACTCAGTGACAAGTGTTTCTATTGCTCAAAAATATCTATAAAAACAGGCGTTCTCCACAGATCTGACCTGTAACTTGGTCTGGTTTAGTCTCCATAAAGAGAGAAAGGTTTAATACTAAACTGTGAAACATTACAGGCAAAGTAAAAACATTTTGCATTTGATGTACCCTCCACTAGAAATGTTACACAATGCACTTTTAAACTCTAAATGATTAATTATCCTTCAAAAATCTCCTCATTTACAATATTTATGATCTCATCTTTGGCCATAAACGAAAATTAAGCAGCTGATATTATAGAGAAACATACAGCTTCCTGGTTTTCTAATCACACACAACAGTTCATTAAGCCTGATAATGGTGTATGCATTTCATTAGCACAGATCTGAATATTCAGATGAGGCGCCATGGAAACGGGGATGTGTGCAAACAAAAGGAGCAGGGATGTTTGTTCAGGGGATGGAGAAGGGGACAAAGGCGGCCATGTTGTTTTTATCAACGTTATAAATGAGAAAAGTGAATGGAAAGAGGGTCTGAAACAATGTCGAGATGGTTCGGGTGGTAAATAATTGTGAATATTCACGTCACAAGAATTTTGGAAGCTTTTTCAATTCAATCTACAGTGTTTAACAGATGTATTAGATCAAGACCCAGTATACGGTGGTTGCCACTGTTGCCACAATTTAACAGTATTTTTGCTTACCAGAATATCTTTTTATGTTTCTATAATAGTTAATCTGCCTGTATATGCAAGATCTTTATCAAACTGATATCGTTAAGGCTAAATATAACTATTGTTGCTATCCTTAAGTCTCAAGTTTAATGTTTTCAAAAATGACACCAAAGTCTCATCCAAAGCAAGTCTCTGGGAACAGCGAGAAACTATTTGGAACTTTGTAAAAAAGGGACTTTGCAAAACTACATAAAAACAATGATGCTCTTATAAAGGTGGTTACATAAAACACTGACATGTCGGGTTATTATTTGGCAACAATGACTATTTTGTTATTCCAATTGGTCATTTTCTTATGAATAAGAATTACATTTTTTTTTTTAAATTAATACCTATATGCTAAGTGCCTTGTTATCTGGCCCTATCACGTCACATTTATTTAAAAACACAGTGGAGACCGTCATGTATTACCACACGACATCACAAAGTGGAAAAGTAAGAAGAACACAGCCTGAATACGCATGGTTTGTGTGTTAAACAAGTGTGAATTAAATAACACAACTCCAGGTATGTTTTGGATGAGGAAACAACATTATGAATAACATAGACCAGAAAACTATGTAATATGAGCCCATTAAAACAATACCCAATATTATTTTCTACAGTTTGTTGGCCCTATTCTGCAGTGATACATAATACTATGAAAATAAATTGTAAAGTCATATCAAAGAAGTATACCAAAAGTAAAACAATCCAACAATAATGAAGCCCATTACTGAACCATGACCTCCCTATTCTATAACCACACCTTTCAACAAAAAAGGTGAGAGTGAGAAAACTATTGTCTTGTGTCATTTTATGTGTAGTGAGTGTCTAACAGAGCAGTGCTTCCAGTTAGCTTCACACCCCCAGTGAATGTTGATGACATCAGCTGCAAAGTATCAATAATTACATGCAAATTTAACCCCAAAGCCAAACAGTGTAGTTAATCACCTCAATGTGAAAATCAATATAAGACAGACTAGTATCCTTGCTTCTCTGGATCCTGCAACCCCCATATGGCCCATCTGCTGTCAGCCAAATCTATTTAATAAATTACATGCATTTCAATGGGACTTTTGGACAATAAGAAGAACCCCAAGGCCAAAATCTGTCCAAATCTGGACCTTGACCCTGGTCTATGGACTTGATTCATCTTCTCTGCAGAGCTGTCATGCGAGAGAACCAAACCAGGACTGAAAAACGAGAAAATATATTTGATTTAGGCAGTTATAATTAATGAGACAAGACTCCAAAAAAAGGAAATTAAAAAGGACAACTCAATGACAGCAGTAGTTACACACAGAGAAAGGCAAGAGAGGTAATAACAATATGTAAATTCTTCTTTCTATCTGTAATCCTGTCCATTTTTTATTTATTGTTAGTGTTCGCTATCGAAATTGTGATTTGGTGATAGACTTACTTTTTAATTAATGTATTTATGAGGGAAGATGTGCATACAAAATTGCGAGCTGCACAAAGGAAGCAATCTGTTCCACGGTTAGACAATATCCACCTACAATCAAGGTTGATTCATTTGTCAAAACAATTGTTATAATTACTTGCGTCTAATTAAATTCATTCATATGCAGTCCCTCATATATTCAATCAATTATTAAAACAAATACCTTCCACACACTATTACAAGCAAACAATATAATACTTTTTTTTTTTTTTTTTTTAAGTAAAGTAATTACACTGGTTGTGAAACATACAAATAGACCAAGAAACAACACAATGCAGCACATATTAAAGGTTGACAACACATTTTCTGGTGAAGAGCAGTCTCCAGACAAAAGGCAAGTTGTCATCAAAGTATCTGGATAAATATTTTGGCATTAACATCTCCATGGAGACGAGCAAATGGTGAACACTGCACCAAAAAGTTGTATAGTGCATCTTTTAAGGTGCACAAAAATTGCGCAAAATTGATTCTTGTGAGGTTTTAGCCATGTTATAATGTTACCTTTGTTTCATTCATTGAGTAACCCTTTATTATTAGCTGAAAATACTCTGTTCCACCTTGTGATGTCATCTCGTGGTGGCTTTTAAGTTAACAGCTCCATTTAACTCTAGCGGTGAAATCATCCAATTATTTCTTTGCAAGCTTTAAGACGTTATAATGTTGTTACTCCATCAAAAATGTACTTGGAGTTACTAGTCTGTCTATATATCCAAAGCTCAAAATGCTCTGCTCCACCTTGTGATGTCATGACGCAGTAGTTTACAGCTACCTTTGACCTTTTATTCCAGGGCTGACATCATCCAAATAATTCTAGTGAAAGTGTATGGAGTTTAAAAACACAGTGGAGCACTTACTGTATTACCACATGACCTCAGAAGGTGGAAGAGAGTGTTTTCTGTTTGGTTTTTAGACAAAAGGCAAGTTACATCAGATCCAAGGTACCAGTAACTGAATAAATATTATTCATCCACCAGGCTGTTAGGAGGCTGAACTCTCTCCCCTCCTTACCCACCAGGCTGTTAGGAGGCTGAACTCCCTCCCCTCCTTACCCACCAGGCTGTTAGGAGGCTGAACTCTCTCCCTTCCTTACCCACCAGGCTGTTAGGAGGCTGAACTCTCTCCCCTCCTTACCCACGGGGCTGTTAGGAGGCTGAACTCTCTCCCTTCCTTACCCACCAGGCTCCATAGAGAAGAACTTAGAATTTTTCTCTCATTTTTATTATTTAATTTAGCTTTGATTAAGAGTGAGAAGTGTAATTTATTTATTTATTTTTTTTTTTACTTAAATCTTGAATTATTAGTCTTCTATGTCTCCAAAGGGCAAAAGTATCTGGATAAATATGTTGGCATTAACATCTTCATGGAAACAAGCAAATGGTGAACACTGCACCAAAAAGTTGTATAGTGCATCTTTTAAGGTGCACAAAAATTGCGCAAAATTGATTCTTGTGAGGTTTTAGCCATGTTATAATGTTACCTTTGTTTCATTCATTGAGTAACCCTTTATTATTAGCTGAAAATACTCTGTTCCACCTTGTGATGTCATCTCGTGGTGGCTTTTAAGTTAACAGCTCCATTTAACTCTAGCGGTGAAATCATCCAATTATTTCTAGCGAAGGTGTGTGGAGTTTGAAAACACACTGGTGCACTTCCTGTATTACCGCGTGACATCACAAGGTGGAACAGAGGTTTTCCATTTGAGAGAAGAACTCAACAGATAAAGCTGTGATGAGGAAACAACATAACAAAATGGCGTAATATGGAGCTTTAAATAGTGATGAAAAGTGAAGACTGGGCTAATACAGTATCCTGCGCCATAATGAAGCTATCAATGTCATGTTAAATTTAATTTGCTTATCTGATTTCCAATGTTCTCTTGCCCCAAACTATGCAGTAGCAGCTGACCCACATTCCAGAGAAGCCCGGCCCTTGCCCTCTTCAGGAGTTTAGTTCATTATTAGTGAAAGTTGATATTCCCCCATCTGGGCATTCATGCTCTCTGGACCGTAAAGAATGTAGCGAGGCTGTCAAACTTTGAATTTAGGCCAACAAATACTTAAATTTAAACATTTATTCAACACTCAATAGCATTGCCATAGCGAGGATGTTCTGAAATTCGCTAAAAAGTCTTTGTCGATTTGTGGAAACGCCAGAGACAAAATCATTTCAGAGATGTGGTATTAATATTTCAGGGTAGAGAATGAAGGAGTGGACGTTTTAATTAATACAGAAAGAATTATGTTTAATACGATTTTTGAAAAGGGTCTGACCAGGATTAAGGCTACGTCCAAGAGATTTGAACATTTGGAGAATTGAAGCTGGCAATTTTAACAAAGCAGCTATTGAATAAGTTATCTAACCAAAATGTGTGAAGTTTATTTTCTGTTCACAAGTGAAAAGTTCTGAGGTCAAGGCAATGATATTCATGGTTTTTAACTTGGGTTAAAAGTGACATTTTAAGGACCTTTTTACCATTCAAAAGATGAAAGATTTTGTTTTGAATTGTTCATTTCTATCATAGAAATGTTGCTGGTTTTATGTCCCTTTGAAACTCATGGATGTGAATAAGACATAACCAAAGAAAGCTATTATTGGCAAAAATATATTAAAGGTCTTATATTACGCACAATT